>PYAF01000823.1:506345-530235 GCA_007407185.1 Glycine tomentella
ATGCATGAATGATTATCAATGGTATGCATATAAGAACTTGGATCATCAGAAGGCTTCCTTTCCTTTTACATTTAATCACAATTTTGATCTTCAAGCCTTCAAGCCTTCAAGCATGTTGAAAGCCAAAACCTTTCCAAGACTTTACAAATCTTTAATCTTCAAGAGCTCCCCCTTAGTTCAACAATCTCCCAAATCAACACTTTTTAATACCTTCAACTTTTGAAGTAGAAGAGTTACCCATATAGAGTTTCTCATCATTCTTCACAGGGGTATAGGAGGAAAACATCCACTTGGATGAACAGACATGCCTAGTGGCACCGGTATCCAACCATCACTCCTTAGTGTCCCCTACAAGGTTACACTCCAACACCACCGCTGTTAAGTTGAGATTTTCAATTTCTCCACAAGCGGTGTCAACCAAGTTGGCTTGAGTAGTCTTCTTTTTGGATTTCTGTGACTTTTTGCAATCCTTTGCACGGTGGCCAGGATTACCGCAATTGTAGCAATTGCCTTTGAACTTTTTGTCTTTACCTTTGCCTTGTTTAGCATTTCCAAAATCGGAATATTTCCATTTTTTGGACTTTGATCCCTCTTCAACAACGTTAACCCTAGAGACTATAGGATTGTTGCCAAATTTCTTTTCAGCAACTTTGTTGTCTGCTTCTATCCTCAACCTTATTATCAGATCTTCAAGTGTCATCTCCTTGCGCTTATGCTTGAGATAGTTCTTGAAATCCTTCCAGGATGGTGTTAATTTTTCAATCACCGCAACAACCTGAAATGATTCACTCAGGGTCATCCCCTCAGTATGAATTTCATGCACTAACACTTGAAGTTCCTCCACTTGAATCATCACATTCTTAGAGTCTTTCATCTTGAAGTCCAAAAATTTTCCAACAATGAATTTCTTCAAGCCAGCATCTTCTGTTTTGTATTTCTTGTCTAGACTATCCCACAATTCCTTACTGGTTTTTAAAGTGTTATACACATTATACAAGGAATTGTCTAGACAATTGAGGATGTAGTTTCTGCATAGGAAATCAGAGTGTTTCCATGCATCAACCGCAACAACCTTCTCTTAATCATGTTCGTCTCCTCCTTTCAACTTCGGAGCATCTTTCTTGAGAAAACGTTCCAAACATAGGGTTATCAAATAGAACAACATTTTCTGTTGCCAACGCTTGAAATCAACCCCATTGAATTTTTTAGGCTTTTCAGCAAGAGTTGAAATAGAGGGAGCCTTGTTGTTGTTGACCAAGTTTGCACTTGTCGAAGTCATTTCTGTTACACAAACAGAAACACTGATTAATCACACAGATTAATCGTTCAAAGTACAGAGAGTAGACAACAGTATAGAATACAAAAAGATAGAATATACTGAACCCATATTCAAAGCAAATTGTCTTAAGATTGTTAGATCTGTTAGTTAATTTAGAATTGGAATATATCCAATTGCACAAGGGTCAGAATCTGAGTAGTCAAGAGGAACAATATAATTTACTACAACTGTACAAAATAATTTAAACAGAACCTGTATGATAAGTATGAATCAGAAACAGATGTAAAGAGATGAAAGGATCCGAGCCCAACAATGTTGTCTCCTTAAGACAATTTGTTCCCTCCAATTGATGCCAAAGGTTGATGAACAATTGTCTCCCAGGATAGAACGGATTAACGTCTGAAGATTGATGGCACTTCAAATCAACAGCCCAAATGAACAAAGCTAATGCTTGAGGAGCCACTCACAAAGAGTGAAGAGTTATGTGATATGAAAATGCACTAATGTCTAAGAGAGAATATCAGAAAAGATTGACCATCAAAACTCTATCAGTTTTCTTACTTCTTATTTTCTGACTGTCTCTGTGTCTATTTATAGACAACAAACAACCCTGGTGAAGAGTTGCCGGTAAACCATCGCGACTCTTGGCAATGAATCATCGTAACCGTTGGTTATCAGAGCGGTTGTGAGTAGTTATTTTTCTAACCTTTCCCAAGAGCGGTTAGGAGTAGTTATTATTTTGAATTGTTAACCACCTCTTATTCATAACCCATGGAGTTTAAACAAAAACTCCAACAACTATTACTAGTGAGGACTAATATGGTACATTCTTGGGAAGGTTCCTGATGACATTACTCTTCATCGCCATCTTGGTACGCATATTGTCCACACCTAACCTATTCATTTCCTTCAGCACTTTCATCCTCACAATCTTCTCCCTTGATTGGATAGTGGTCAAGCCCATGCTCTTGTACCTGAAAATTGAGTAGAAAAAAAAAGAATCATCACCACCATGTGTCTATGATTTTTGCTTGAATGAAATTATGAAACATCAAATGTCCCTCAGCATTACAAAGAAATAGAAAACAAGGTTAGAAAGACAAATCTTGAAGCCAATGCAGCAGTGATAGCCATATTTGCTAGTGATGGCCGAGGTTTCTAACGATGATAACACAAAAGTTCACGAGAACCTAGTGTTTTGGTTGATATTCTATCACAAGATTTTCTGGTGATTATGAGCTGGGACCCACCGACAAGTTCTACATTTTTAGATGCATCACAAGATGCAACAAGCTGCTTGCCTTGATCATCCACATAACTGAACAAAAGTAAAGAACATTCGATATTGGAAATATCAATAATCCTTACAAATTTTATAGGGATAGTTTTTAAAGATGGGTAATTCAAACCATACAATTGGAACTAGACTAACCTGCTACTATAATCATAGAATTCTTCTAATTCTACCTCCTCGTCATCATCACCATCACCATAATGCACTTTACAATGACTTTTTGCTTCCATATGTTTCCTGACTGCTTCCAAGCTGCTGAATGGATAACATCGATCATTACAGTACAGACACATGTAGTCTCTTTTGACCTAGAAAATGGAAAATGGCAAAGTTAAGGACCAAACCAAACCCGTTTTTCCTTTTGTTTGGGATGGGGAATGTAGAAACATACCTTAAGACCAAGATAGGCAAGGAGGCCTTTTGGATCCTTCAATACTCAACATCGGGAATGAAGAATCCATGATGCTTGTGCATGTGAACCATGCAGTCTTCTATTATTTTGTGCTCTTGATCACACATAAAGCAACATGATGGGTTTAACTTCTCAAAATCATCATCGTCATCATCATCTTCCTCTAAATCAACATTTTCACCATGCTCAATCACATTCAAATTAGTCAAGGACTTTGCAGCACTGTCAACCAAATCCTTTTTAGGATCAACCCCCTCCCATTCATCTTCACTTTCCTCACTTTCAGAATTATCTACCTCTCTTCTAGGAGGAGGCCTATTCGCAACAGGTTGTGGAAATGGCTTAATTATTGTCTTCTCATATGCATGACTAGTTCCTTCAGAGGCCCGCATCATATGGCCACGTGATTTAAGGTGCTCAGCATAAGCCTTAGAACTTTTATAATCCTTTCCACAAAGGCCACAGCTGTAGAGCATAAGGGTTTCTCCTAGTTTATTTTTCTCTTGAGCAAGCATAGATTGTCTAGCCAGAAATAACGCTTCAGTCACCCCAGGAACCCCAGCCCCTATGTGCATTTAAAAAATAAATAGACATTCGTTTAATATTTTCAAGGGAATAAACCAAGTTCTTCAAAAACAAAATAAAAACAAAAATAGATAGTCACCAAATCCTCCCTCTCCCCAACAATGCATGCATGTGAGTACATACACATATAGAAGGGTCATGTATAGCGAAAGTACGAGAGAAGTATATCTTAATTCTTAGTACAAGGATGGTAAATGTTATTTCAATGCATTTTAATCTTAGTCATTGATTTCAATTATATGGATGAAATTTGCTTCCCTCAAACTCTCATCTTTTTCAAGTGGTTGTATGATATAAATTTACTCCCCACACTCTTTCATCTCACTTGATATGCCTAATTTGTAATAACATCTCCATCCCAAGTCCCAGCAGTATATGACGCTATTAGGATAAACTTAAAAGTAAAATGAATTGAGTTTCTCCCGTAAAATAAAATCAACAATGTACTCAAATTTTGTATAAGCTTACTTATCTAACTTCTCCAAAAGCAGAGATGTATAACTTACAAGAAAAAAATCAATTTGTTTTACCTTATTTTCTTCACAAGCCTTAAGAAGTTTATTCAAACAGGGTCTAAAACCTTATTAATATACCCTCAACAATTACTCTATGAAATGTTCTTAACACAATTGATTTTTAAAGTTGTTTTCATTTTACATATTCCATAACACAACACAAAACAGATCTCTCCAAAGGGTTCAACTTGTAAAATAACAATTCTAACTTAGATACATGAAATAGCAAGGCAAATAATTAACGAAACTAGTTCATTCTTTCAAGGAGGACATAAAAACCTTATTTCATCGCATATCCTAAAACCTCATAAAAAATTAGGGTTAAAAAAATAAATAAATAAATCAATTAATCCTAAAAATAAAGAAAAATCAAAAGAACCTTGCGCTTGAGATTGTAGCGATGCTACTCGGATTTGTAATGGAGCTGTTGTTCTATGTCATATTTGAATTCGGTGTTGCAAGCGTTGCACGTTAACCCTGGCATGCTTCAAAGGAATGAGAAATATTTTGCGGTGGTTTTGTTGTTGAAACTGAAAATGCGAATGAAGGAACATAGTTTATATACTCTCTCTCACACACACACACACAGCGAGCAATAGGAATGAATGAAGAATCGTTCTTCCTTCGTTCTTTTTTTGTCGACGAAACGAAACAGTGTAGGTTTAGCACTTAGCGCTTGCGTCATTCGTTTGAGGGGTTGAGCTAACTATACTGTATCTTTTTCTAATACACCATAACGCTATAGTGGATTACCCAAAATGTCCTTGTGATTATCTTTATTATTTGGGATTTTTTGTTGACCAAACCGTTGATGCACATTCTTCTATTCTTCTCCTGCACCATTCTTCTTTGGCACCATTATCTTCTCCTACACCATTATTCTCTTCTTCTTGCACGGTGGTGGTCGTGTTCTGTGGTCCTTCGTCGTCGCATTAGATGGCATTGGTGGTGGATAACTTTGGAGTTGCGTGGTCGCGTCCGTCGACGGTGAGTTTTGATTTGCGATTGTGGTGGCTGTAATATGGATTAGCGAATCCATGGGGATGTCACAGATTGGACAATCCGTAAGAAGGATTTGTGGAATATACGAATTGTACCTAATCCATATGAAGTATACGGATTGCACAATCCGTAGGCTTCATATGGATTATGTAATCCGTAAGAAGTTTACTATGGTGTAATCTGTAAGCTTCATACGGATTAAGTAATCTGTAGGAAGCTTACAGATTGTGCAACCTGTATACTTCACACGGATTACATAATCCATATGGAGCCTACGGATTGCACAATTTGTAAGCTTCCTACGGATTACCTAATCCGTTGTAACCTTAAATTCATATATTTAAATAATTCAATATAAAATGATTAATTTATATATATATATATATATATATATATATATTACAATGTTCAAATTTGAATGACTGTACAATTGTGTTACATTAGGGGAAAATAAGTAGTTTAGGTTGTGATTACTCTGGTACCATTATATTAGACACAAGAAAAAATTAATTTGACCAAAAATTGAGAAACATGGATTTATTAAAGTTATTTTGTTGTTCTTATAATAAGTTGAAGTTGTTAGCATTATTTTGCCTTTCCATACTTAGTAGGATGAAATTATTTACACATGTCTGTTATTTCTTTGACAATTTTTAAAGGCAACATTCTATCTCATATATTGAAAATCATATATCCTCTATATAGTTGTATTTTCTTTTTTATCCCTAGCAATATTTTATATTTTATCTCTTAAAAGGTGAAGACATTTAGTTTGACATTTAGTTTTTGTTAGGGATTTTGAAAATATCTTTGAGGCTTTGAAACATTGGTTGGACCTTATAATGGAGTTTGTGAGTTTATGATTTATGACATGATGTGTTGCATAACCAAACTCCTTTCACCTTGACAAGGGTTCATAGGGGCATTGTCATTTGGTTAAATTGGTTGTTCATTAGATTTGACATGACCCTTTGGTGTATATTGAGCTAGGCAACATTACTGTAAAAATGTCATAGGACTTGCTAGTTTGAAGGGCTATTTTTTAATTTCAATATGCTAACTATTTCATTAGGTCTTGTATACTTGTAACAACTTTATTTGTTCCTATACAAATTTGCCCATATTTTGTAGCATATGCATATATGTTTGTCTGATGAAGTTACCAATTTGTTTGAAGTTTTATACTAACTTGATTAAGAAATGCTATAGATAATGGTAAAAAAAGAGGTTTGCGTCGGGCTCTAAGGAGAGTTGTAGACCGAGCATTTGGAACACACCTTGCTGGTAATCCAGAGCAAGCAGGCGAACACCGTAGGCCTACCACATCTGTCAGAAGAAAACGGGCAGCTGAGGCTGCTGCTGTTGGTCAGGAAGGACATGTGGACCATGACATTCCAGTGACAGAGGATGTTGGGACCGAGTCAGAATCTTTCCCAAGTGGCCCGGAAGATAGCTCGGTTATGACAGACTACGTTAACATGTGGCGCTTAGAGTGTGGGACAGAGAGGTATTCATATGTTTAACTACATACAATTTAACATATATTTGTCAATGTAATGTTTGTTATTGATATTTTTTTTCCAGGAACATGCTGAGTTAAAATTGGCTTCTCATGGATGTAAAGTAGCCAAATTTGGAAAGCCAACACCTGAGATTGAAGGGTTAGTCGCTTCTACTGGGTTAAGCCCATTGATATCATGTTCTGTGGAGATTGGAGACAGGGGATTGCTATATGCGTTTGTGGAGATATGACACCCTGAGACCAACAACTTCCATTTGCCTATCGGAGAAGTGAGCCTCACTTTGGATGATGTTGCGTCCGTGAGTAGTTCTCATCACACATCCACAACGAAAGGGGTTTTTGCCCGCATAACGAACTCGCTTAAACTCAGAGCAATTTGGTTTAATGCATACCTGGACACCATGCTGATAAGTCTCTTGTACAATTTTACTTTAAATACATGTCCGATCACATGTGTGCTTCTTTCCAATGATGCCTTTATGTCACTATGTTGCAAGGTGATCATATTGTTCATGGCATCCCAAACACTAAATAAATCTCCAAGGCTATTCTGTAGTAGTCTCTTTAAAGTCTAATGAGTAGACTCAACCCTGCATTTAATGACAACATGTGAATACTTTGAAAAACAAAAAAGCTCTTCAACAAATCACAATGTCAATAACTTTAAAAATTTTGTTACCTATTAGTTGTAGTGTTGCCAAGATGCATCACTTTATTTGTCCATGCTGTTACAAATTTTTTCTATGAGGATCCAACCATGTTTCTTTCACATAATCAACAAACATAGGCCATGGTGAACAAGCAATTTCAAACTTCATCAGACAATCATGATAAGACTTCTCAGTACCACAATCAATAAGAGTCTCTTAGGCTTCCATGACATTGTCCCATGCGTTCTTTTGTCGAATAAAAGTTTTACATTTTGCCTTCACATTCTTGTCAATGTGAAACTGACACAATAAATTGTTTGACTTAGGAAAAACTGTTTTCACTACATTCATCAACGCTAAATCTATATCAGTAACAATGACTTCAGGGAAACATTCACTTTTCATAAATATCCCCCTAAATCGTTCAAGGACCCACACAACATTTTTTATACGTTCGGCCTCTAAATAGGCAAATGCAGCTGAAAATATCATCCCAGTAGGTGTCACACCAACAATGTCAAGTAAAGGAAGTTTGTACCTGTTTATTTTGTATGTACTGTCTATCAAGAACACCATATGATATGCATTTCTCAATTTCACTACATCTGGATGTGTCCAAAATAAGTCACGCACAACATTTTCATCCTTCATTCTATGCCAATGAATATCATGTCGCGTTCAAGAAGTTTCATTAATTGTTGCATTTCAGTACTATTACCTCTGATACGTGTCCGGTATGCATATCTTGCATTGTAAACTTGCTTCAAAGTTGTATAATTATTGGCATTGTGGTCCTTCAAAGTTAAAAGAATATTCTTTGGTTTCACCATCGACCTTATCATATTAGCAACAATGATCTCCTCCTCCTCAGTTAGTCGACCAGCATATGCATGTCTATATAATGACTTAGCCAAAATATGATTATGAGTGTCACATATTAGCTTCACTATCCACCCTTCACTTCCTGGGACTAGTTTGGCTCTCAGCTTAAACGGAAAATCACATTTTCTACTGCTAGTCGTTGTAGGTACAAAACCTTTTTTCCATGATCTATACTTTCCACTCCTTTGACAACTAATTAAAATATATGATGTTGTTCCCAACTTTCCATTTACCATGCCACTTTTCATTATGATAGCTACAAAACCATTATCATATGCAACACTACGAGCCCATTTTAGTACGTCCTCACGGGAAAGGACACTTATAGAAATGGATAATTCATCTTTAACTATGATGTGTATAGTTTAATTCATTCATTTAACAACTTTAACTAAATTCTAAATCAAATAAATACCTCAGACGTATTGAAAGCTGCCGAATAATCAACTGAACAATTAACATTTTCAAACCCATCAGCTTCTTCTCCAATGTCTTTATTCATATTAATTTCTTCAGACGTAATACAGTCATTTATCCGCTCGTCGTTGTCCATCTTAACAAATCAAAATAAAATTTTTTCATTGACAATACATACACATAATAGATAGATTTAAACAACATTAAAGTCATAATATAATACCAATTATATTTTTTGGCAACATCAATATTACAAATTCATACAAAATACAATAAAAATTTACATTAAATACATAATAAAATTTACAAATAAAACATTCAAAATTCAAAAATATCGTAAACAAAACACTTTAAAAAAATCTTAACAAGACTAACTATCTAATTTACCTATAATAATACATCCACAACAATTAAAACATGTATCCAATTTATCCAACTTATTTTTTTATTAATTATAAACAACTAAAATCTTTTTTAAATTATATTTAATTTTTTTAAAACTATTTATGTGTCATACAGATTAATTAATCCGTACGAACTATACGGATTGACTAATCCGTAGACTTCATACAGATTAAGTAATCCGTATGGTTTATACAGTTTATCAAATGCGTATGAACCATACAGATTGACTAATCCGTTTGTTCATACGAATTAAGTAATTCGTATGAAGCATACAGATTAGTCAGTCTGTATAGGTCATACGGATTAACAAACCTTTTGCTTCATACAGATTACTTAATCCATATGAACCATACGTTAATCTGTATGCCTCATTATGTAACATCCTCAAAATTATATTATGAGATATATTTATGATTAAATTATGGAAGTGCGATGATAATTGGATACAAGAAGAATAGGATAAATTTTATTTGAACATGAGTATTTGTTGAATATGTTTTATATATATTATTAATCAGTAGAATTTTTTGATCTTTAGAATATACAATTTCAGGAGAAATTTGATTTTTTTTTCCGGACAGCGTCGATATACGCTGTATAAATTAGAAATTTCAAATTGAAACAGAATAAGGTGAGACAGGACTCATATAATAGGAAATAATTTATAGAGTTAGAAACTATATAGTTGTGACAGAAAAACCTTAGAATAGAATTTCTATGAATTTTATACGGTAATAACTTTGAAATTTTATTCAGGAGAATTCAGACAGCAGAAAAATATGAAAAAATGATAAGTAGAATCTGTGGAATTTTCTCTTAATTTTAGGATGTACAGACTTATTTAATAAAATGGTTTAGTAATTTTGATGGTGGTCAGAAGTAGAACAGACCAATCAGAATTAAGATAGAGCAGTCTTGTACGCAAAGCTTGTGTAATACTCTGTATAGACTATTTGTGAGCTATTTGTTCTGTAACTGAAGTCAGTTTCTGGAAATCTCTATAGTTCTATTATTTAATCTTATCCTTTAGGCAGAAAAGTTCGAATTGAACTTTACTTCCTCCTATGAATGCCATGTGTGAAGATAACTTGGAATTGAATTCTTCCTCTTCATGAAAGATGACATATGGACACAAGGAGATTCTGGAAATCTCTAGAGTTCTATTATTTAATCTTATCCTTTAGGTAGAAGAGTTCGAATTGAACTTTACTTCTTTCTAGTAAATGCCATGTGTGAAGTTATCTTGAAATTGGATTCTTCTTCTTCATAAAAGGTGACACATGTACACATGGAGAACCACACAATTTTCTCCTCTTTAAAGGAAATAACAACATGGTATAGAAGGAGGAAGGGAAGATAAAAATATCCCCCTTGGCTATGGTATTCACGTGAAGTAAAGGAAAAATGGGAAATAAGGTGGTTTGTCATATTTAAAAATTGATAAGTTATGATAAGTAGAAAATATCTTAAGATTCATGAATCAAAGTGATAAGGTGCCATCATGAAAGCTTAAGAAATGTCTATCCACTTGTAAGCCACCATGAATGAAGGGATAAGAAGCCACCATGCCTTGAAAGATAATTACACAAGGTGGCATGAAAGGAAGAAAAAAAAATCTTCTCCTCTTCCCTTGATAATAACGTGAATGAGGGAGTAGGAAGGGAGGATATTTCATGACTTACATATATGATATAAGGACAAGTGGAAGACACTTGGAAGAAAGACATCATGACTTAGGAGATTTTTGTATAAAGTGGAAAGATATTTAGAAGAGTAATTATGAGTTTAGTTAAGATGTAATGGAATGGGAAGAAACTAAGTTATAATGGAACTAGATGAGAGTAACTAGCTAAAAAGGGCAATTATGTCTTTAAATATTTTATTATTTTCCAAACCCTATATAAAGGGAGGAGGGCCTTAAATGGAAGTCACTTTCAAGACTCCATTTCTACAACAACTCATGTGAATCTCTTCCTCCCATCTCTTTTCATTTCACTTTCATCTTTTCCTTTTCAAGACTTCATTCCTTAGAGGATTTCCAAGAGAAACAACCACTTAATCAATTTTAAATCCAAATCCATTTGAGGTAGGCTAGGCTTCAATCTCTAGTTATGCATTTGTTTGGATTAATTTATATGCTTAATTAGGTAGATTTAAGGTTATCATTTAGACTTGAAATTGATGTCATTTTAAGGTTATTTTTTTATGAGAAAATGTTGATTTTAACCATAGAATAGGTGATGATATATAGGCTAAAATATTAGTATTGTATGGAAACCCATTTGATGAACTTGGAAGGTGATTTTGATGATATATGGACTGTTTGTTCATAGTTTTATTATGCGGCTGTTTGGTATTAAATTTTAGAAGTAGAGGTTGAATGGTGTGTAGTTAAATGGTTCAAATACTAAAGTGATTCAATTTTGAGGATGAAGTAGTAAGGTGGTAGGTGAAAGGAGATTAAGATGCATGCTAGGTTATGATATTTCCTTGTGAATGTAAGGAATTAGAAATTATTTGAGAGATATATTGTGATTTATTAGTTAGATTACTAACATGAATTTTTATCTAGCTTGAGGATATTCAAAGGTTATGCCTAAGTGGTAATGATCTTATTTAAATAAGGTATGGTGGTTTAACCATACTTGTGGTACATATGATGTTATGATAACAACATCTTTTTCATAAGGTGGTATGTATTTTGCTAATGGATTTTATTATGGATAGATGTTAATGTAATGATAGGTTGATTCATGTTTCCAAGTCCAGTACGAGCTTTTGTGAAACAGAATCTGATACTACATATAGTACGATATGTAGTGTCCAGGTGCACATATATGACATAAATCATGCATGTTTGCGTAAGATGATCGCAGCGTCTACATCCAGTACGAGGTGTAGCTACATACAGTACGATATATAGAGGCCATGTGCACCCTGGGAAAATTCATTTCATGCATTCATATAGCTTGCATAATTATTTTATGATGATTTACTAACATACTAACATGATTTGGTGGTTTAGTTTTGCCTACTGAGAAATTTTATTTCTCACTAGATTTGTTTCATTTTTTTTATATAGATGGCAACAGTGGTTAATTTCATTAACGCCTTAGACTGATGGTGGTACAAAGATAAAGAATTGTCTTTAGAAAATGAATGATGAAAGTATTGTAGTATCTTTATGTTTCATTGAAAATGACTCTTGTACAAGAACTGTAGCTACGTACTATATATATATATATATATATATCAGTTTAACAACTTCTATAATTTATATGTTTTAGAATTTATACTAGGATCCGTTCAGTAAAAATAAAATAGTAATAAAAATTATTTAACGATTTTTAAAAAATTTAATCTTAATAAAAATATAATATCTATAATAATTTTAGGTTGTTACACATTACAATTAAATGAAACTTATGGATTATGTAATCCGTATCATCCATACAGATTACATAATTTGTATGTAATAAAACTAAATCCAACTTACCTCGTAGCCACCGCCACGAACGTGACTTCGACAACTGCCAACAGTGAACGCCTCTACCACCACCTATAACTACCCCCTCTGACACTAACACCTCCAATGCACAGTCAAAACCAACCTACTTGCACCAACAAATCGTAGCCCAAACACACACAATTGAGCCACAAAGGTACATGATCAACAGAAAAAGCCAACAAACACCTGAGGACAATTTTGTCATTATAAAAAATTATATGGTGTATTAGAAAACATATAGTGTAGTTAGCTCAACCCTCGTTTGAGACACGTTTAACATTCTATTGGGCCTTATTTTTTTCTTCTTCTTTTGGCAGTTGCTATATCCACCCCCTTCTTTATATACACACATTCTGTTTTTAATTTGTTTCTTCAAAAAGACTTAGTAATTAATTTGGTCCCTTAATTTATTTTTCGTGTTCCATTGATTCCTTTAGTTTTTTTTTAAGGGTAAATAGCTATTTTTGTCCCTGAATATGTAGAACGCTTACAAATTCATCCCTGAAAGATGAAAATTCAAATTTTAGTCATTGAAAGTGTAAAAAGTGTGACAAATCCATTCATTCGTCTGTTATCGTTAATGAAAGAGCCTATGTGACAAGAGGGACAAAAATAATTACCAACATGGCTGTTAAATAGATTTTAGATGAAAATGCCGGTAAGTTTCCATTGGATGAAAATGTTAGTAAGTTACCATCGAACGAAAATGTCAGTAATTTTCTATTGGACCAAAATGTCATTAAGTTACCATTGAACCAAAATTTTAGTAATTTTTCATTGGACTAAAATGTCAGTATTTTTTTGGACCAAAATGTGAGTACGCTTCCATTAGACCAAAATGTCATTAAGTAACCATTTGACCAAAATGTCAGTAATTTTTCATTGGATCAAAATGTCAATAATTTTTTATTGGACCAGAATGTGAGTACATTTCTATTGGACTAATTTCTCATACCCCAAATTTCATTTCATTTAAGAGTAAAATATAATTTAAGAGTAAATCTTTCCTCCTTTTTTATCGTGGCAAACATAACAATAACATTACAATAATCATTTAAAAAATAGGATAACAAACATAAGTTTAAAGAACCATAATAATAACCATAATATTGATTAATAACCATAATTTGTCTGTCACAATAGAAAATATTCAAAATAAATATTCATACACTATAATTTGTCTATCACAATAGAAAATATTCAAAATAAACATTCATACACTATTGTAACAAATTATTATAGTTATTAATCAATATTATGGTTATTATTATGTTTCTTTTAACATTTGCTTACTTCCCAATTTTTTTAAGTGATTATTATAATGTTATTATTATGCTTGCAACAATAATAAAAGGATGACAGATTATCCTTAAATTATATTTTACCTTTAAATGAAATAAAATTTGGGGTCACAAATTAGTGCAATAGGAATGTATTGACATTTTGGTCCAACAAAAAATTATTGACATTTGATCTAATGGAAAATTACTGACATTTTGGTCAAATGGTCACTTAATGACATTTTGGTTCAATGGAAACATACTGACATTTTGGTAAAAAATAGTTACTAACATTTTGGTCAAATGAAAAATTACTGACATTTTGGTCCAATAGAAAATTACTGACATTTTCGTCCAATGGTAACTTACTGATATTTTCGTCCAAAATCTATTCAGCACCTATGTTGACAATCATTTTTGTGACATTTTCACCTCTTTGTGCCACATAGGTTCCTTCATTAACGGTAATGGACAAAAGTTAACAGAGGATGAATTTGTCACACTTTTTACATTTTTGAGGACTAAAATTTGAATTTTCATATTTTAGAGATGAATTTGTTAGCACTCTACATATTCAGGAACAAAAAGGACTATTTACCCTTTTTTTAATGTGCAATTGGGTCCTTTTATTTGTAAAAATTACCCAATTGAATTTGTTGATTTGAGGGGAAGCTCTTGAAGATTGAAGCTTTGTAAAGACTTGGAAATGTTTTGACTTTCAACATGCTTGAAGGCTTGAAGATGAAGATTGTGATTAAATGTAAAAGAAAAGAAAGCTTTCTGTTAATCCAAGTTCTTGCATGCATACCATTTGTATTCATTCATGCATTACATAATAAAAGGCTTTAAGTAATTGCTTTGGAACTTAAAAAAAGGCTAAGTGTTTTGGAAAAATAGTCTTAAGTTGGTTTAATCGATTACTACACTAAAGAATCGATTATTTTGTTCTTCAGCTTTCTGGAAAAATATCAAGAACGTTTTAATCGATTACATCATCGGATTAATCGATTATTTCAAACCTAGTATACATGTGATTTGGCTGAGTGACTGGTTTAATCGATTACCATTGAACTGTAATCGATTACTTACCTGTTTTGAAAAAGTGGACACTCTGCCTTAATCGATTACCACTTATTGTAATCGATTATTTAGTTCATTTCATGTTTTGCACATTGTCTGCATTAATCGATTACCACATATTGTAATCGATTACATTTCATAAACATGATTTTTACAAAGCCTGTCTTAATCGATTACCAAATCTTTTAATCGATTACTCAATACAAAACTTTTTTCATATCTTCTGGAGTAATCGATTACACATCGGGATAATCGATTAAATGACCCGTTAACTTAACCCTGAACTTATCTTGAACACTTTAATCGATTACGGGAGCGTATGTAATCGATTACAAATGATAAACAATTGATTACAGGAGCTGATTTAATCGATTATGTCTGTTACAGTTCTTTATATAAATAGAACCCTTGCCTTGTCTGATTAAAAAAAAAAGAAATAGAAATTGAATTTTTGAGCACTGAGCATTCTAAGAGCTTTCTAATCAGTCACAAAGGCATTCTTCTTGGTTCTAAAGGTCTTGCTTCCATTGATACTTATGTGGGTCACTAGGATTTAGTGAAGCAAGGCAAATCATTTCAAAGATTAAGGAAAGACTTGTTCTGCATATTGTTTCTCATTCAACATGGTATATTCATCATTATGCATATCATTCTTGGATCATCAGGTGAATTCTTTCCTTACTCTTTGATGGTGTAAAAATTCTGATTGTATCTTTGTTTGTAAGTTCCATTGTAATTGGTTTTTCTTGCAAGATTAGAGATAGTGTTTCTCTAAGGACAGCTGAGTAGTGTTCTCAGTGTGGGTATTGCTTCTAAGGGTCTAATAGGGTTTTAGACTTCTGAACTTTATCTAGGGTTGATAAAGAAAAGCTTGTAATTGCTTGTAAGGATAATATTTGTTATCGTGGAACTCTACTCTAGTGTTGAGTAGAAGAAACTGGATGTAGCCTCATAGTGTTTGAGGTGAACCAGTATAAATTTTGTGTGTTCTCTCACTTTCTGCATAATTGTTAATTCTTCTTGTGAATTCTGTTTTACATATTGTTTCTTGAAGCATTACAAGTCTTGGATTGAATTTGGATAAAGATTCTTGATTGTTTTGTAATAAAGATCCAAAGGGCAAAGTAACTCTGATTTTGATACATCAAGAAATTTTTTAAATTTACCAAGGCTAACCAATTCACCCCCCTCTTGGTTAAGTGTGAAGTGTTCCCATATTTTACAGAATTCTTACCGTCAGAGTGAGGCTGACATGTTAACTGAGTGTATACATGACTTATTGTTTATATTTTATGACCGTTTTTGGTTTCTTCTTCTTCCCCAAATCGCTGCATCAAAAAATTAGGATTCCTCCCCCCCTTCGATTTATGTGGATTCCTCCACCTTGCTCATCCTCATCGAACGCTGATGCAAATGGAGGCAGATTTGAGACCTGAGAAGCGTTGGAGACATTGTGAAACTGATAAGCTTCGAGATGTGAGATCTGAGTAGGTGGTCGAGGATGGTGGTTTGTCAGGCTTCATGCACGTCTTGGTCTCCTCACGCTTGCGAAATCAGAATATGAGTTTGGTGAAGAACCACCTATTCTCATTGGCAGTTCATGAGATTCACGAAGGCCTTAGCCCTATATTTCTTCATCGTCTTCTTCGAGGAGTCCTTCTTGATGACCTTTGTTATGGAATTTCCCGTGAGTCCAAATTGCATAAAGCCCATCAAGAAACGGTCAACTCCACTAAAACAACCTCATCTACACGTGCTCCTAACCGCCTAAGGTAGTGAAGATAACAACACTATAGCCACTAAACCCACTATCCAGTCAATCTCTGGATACAGATAATGGATGAGGCTCACTATTCAACTAACTTAGGTCAGTATTCTCAAGGCTATAAATAGGGACGTCCTCCATGGAGAAAGGTACACACACAAAATCTACTCTCTCTTTTCCATTTACACTATGCACACAACTCACGTCATTGGTGTCATTTATACAAGCATAGTGATCTTCTTCCCTGAGGTATTCAATCTTCATAAATACCTTCATAGAGAGAGAGTTTGATCCAATATAAAATATCTGGCAAATCTTGCTGGACATCTCTGTTTTTCACGAACAGAACATTGGTGCCGTCTGTGGGAAACGTTAAATTTCAAATCCCATGTTCCCGATGGTAAACACAAGAAGTAACAATTAGGCAAAAGGAGAGGAGAAAGAGAACATCTAAATTCGCATATTGAGAAGGGCAGAAACTGTCATCCTTCAATCTTCTTGATCTTCTTGTTTAACCGTTAGATTTTGCTGAAACTTTAACAAGTTTGTGACTCATCACTCTTCACATCTAACGGTTGGTTTCTTGAATCGAGGCTTGAAGCATCACCAGAAAATCCCAAACCGAAATGGTTCAGAATCCGTTTTCTGAAGCAGGCAGTGGTATTGCGAGGGACATTTATCTCATACTAACCGTTGGATCGTGTTCAAATTTTGAGGAAAGATTACTCGAATCTGTTTCTACATTCTGACCGTTCGGATCATTCATTGAAACGTTTTCAAGAGGGAATGTTTCAACTACAAACAAAGGTTATCAGAATTCCTGCTCTCTTCTACTTGTTTTGGACAGTGATATTGAGAAAGAGTTATCTCTTTTATCCACCGTTAGATTATCCTCAAATTCTGTCAGTATGTTCCTCTCTTGCAATAAATCAATTGGACCGTTGGGTTTTGTTAATTATTATTTCTGGTGATAGGAATTAATTTCGTACATAATCCTATTTTGTATGCCTACCTCTTGTGATATTTTGGTACAATTTTTTGTTGAAATTGTTTATTGATTGTAATGGTTGCCGGAACCCTCACATAATCTCATTTTATTGATAGTGAAGAATTTGGGTGGATTCCGAGATAGGTCCTATGATTTTTACTTATCATATTGAGAAGGTTTTCCCAGCTTTTAAAGCAGTGCTTCAAATGGAGGAACATGGAGAATCCGGCTCATCCACGCTGCTAAATCAGATGATGGGCCCATGGGAAACGATAAAATTTGATTTCCACCCAATAATGGTGAAAGCATAACAGCTGCAAATCAAAATCCTAATATGATGGGTGCAGAGCACAAGAAGGCAGCCTCATCAATATATAACGTAGCATCATCAATATAGAACGTGAGATTCACCAACAGGGAAGCCAAGTTGGCATATGCGCAATATCACTTTATGAGGGTGGATCTTGTCTCATGAGCGCAACACAGATTAGACTAAGCAAAAGCTAAGTCTTCTCCCCCTTTTCTAATATGAAGTGTCATAAATCATTCTACTTTATAGTTTTTTTTATAATAATATATGTGTAAAATATTATTATTTTTGCATGTCAAATATAATTACAAGTAAGAAATTGATTAATCAATTAATGTCGGTAATAAATTTATGTTTATTATTTTTTCATCTCAAATATAATTACCATAAGAAATTGATTAATCAATTAATGTTGGTAATAAATTTATGTTTATTATTAAATGAATGAATTGTCAAAGTCAATTAATGTGATCAAGAGTGCTAAGGTTATGAAACTGACATTAATTCCTAATTACCCTTATTGCACCAAGAAAATAATCTGTGCTGGATGCACCGTGATGTTAAGAATTATGGAGATAATTTATAATTTTGAGTTTATATACGAAGCCAACCCATGAATCAATTTCTGTACTATTAAAGTTTTTATAATAACTATTATAATGCACCGTGATGTAAATGGTGTCTTTCATCAATTATACAATACTTCCCATTACAGTTTTGAAACAATTGGTTTTATTTAGTATTTATAGGAACATAATCTTTATGATAGATTTATAATAACTATTCAAACCAGTTATTTTTCACAATACATTTATGGAAAATATGCTTTTAATCATCTACAGTATTGTGATCAATCACCGGATACTCTTCACAGGAACAATGATACCCGAGCCATTGAATCCGACAATTTCCTTTGCCTGCTTGGCAAAATCAAGAAAGAGAGGCAAAGAAAAAGAAATTGCCGGATTATATGTGATATCATTGAGAAGAGCAAAGGAATCCGAAAGAAAGCAAATGTTGATCTCGATAGTGGCAGGAACCCGGTTAAATATTTGCAGGAATCAGGAAGAGTTCTCCCTGGCCAGGATTAAAATAGAGCAATTTTATGCTCCATTCCAAGGGCAGTACTAAACTATTCATTGTTATTACCATCATTATCCATGTTATTGTTATTGTTTGGATTTGCAGTTTCAGAACAAAACGCCAATTGACATGGAGAGCACATGATACATGCGAAACTTCTTCATATATTCAACAAGTCGGTCCAATCAAATTTGAAGTACAAGCTGACAAACTTTTTCTAGCCTCCTGCAGCGTTGTTTGCACAACAACTGTGTTTGGACAAAATATGAAACCACACAATACACGAATGTCAAATAATGAAGGAAAATGAAGGGAAGGCTCTCATTACCTTTCCAACAAAATGAAGATTGTTCGAGTCACAATTCAACACAAGGAAAAGAAAATGTTAAGAAAATTAAGAAGAAGGAAAATTCGTTGGGTGGCTACAAATTAAAGACAAATAAACCTTGCTGATCCGGGTTAGCTAAATTGGATGATGGGCTCCGTTCAAGGGAATCATGATAAAAAGATAAGTGAATTATATCTCAAGTTATTTTGTATATGTTATCCATGAATATGCATATGGAAGTTACGAAGCTTGCTATTAATTTGTTGCATTATGGCATATGATTATTGAGCGTTCTAATGTCCCTGCAGAATAATATTATTAAACTTGTACCGATGAAGAAAGTAAAGTGAAAAAAGTAATCGATTATTCTAGTAGTTACGAAAGTAATGCATATTCCTTGGCGGGACAATTATGGAGGTAAAATTGGTTTCTCTAACCATAAAACTTTGAAAAAAGTCAAAATGTTGTACCGGCCCTCCGAGATATAAATGGTGTGTCGGCCCTCCGGGATATAAATGGTGTACCGGCCCTCCGGGATATAAATGGTGTGCCGGTCCTCCGGGATATAAATGGTGTACCGGCCCTCCGGGATATAAATGGTGTACCGGTCCTCCGGGATATAAATGGTGTGTCAGCCCTCCGGGATATAAATGGTGTCCCGGCCCTCCGGGATATAAATGGTGTGCCAGTCCTCCGGGATATAAATGTTGTACCGATCCTCCGGGATATAAATGGTAAGCCAGCCCTCCGGGATATAAATGGTTAACCGGTCCTCCGGGATATAAATGGTGTGCCGGCCCTCCGGGATATAAATGGTGTGTCGGTCCTCCGAGATAAAAATGGTTAAGTTGTAAGAGATCTTGAGGGTAAAGCCCAAGAGAGGGTTAAAAACTCAAGAATTGATTGCTTAATGGTAAAACTCGAGCAGGTTAAAACCTTCAGCTAATGATAAAATGGGGATATAAAAATGAACCTTCATGTATATGATGATCAAAGTTGTATTCTGGGCTAAGAAGGTGAACCGTCATGATGACCTTGATCAGGTTGAAATGTTTAAGGTCTTGGTGAAAAATTGAGATTGAACATGTGACAGATTGCCCTTGGTCCGGATTGAATTCTCGTAGTACGAGCTGGAATGTAATGTGGAGAAAACCTTCGCATAATATAATACCTGGTTTTTAATACCAGATGAATATTCAAGCAGACTCTGCATAAGATATTTCTGACTTTGGCCAAGTCATTGAATAGAACTCTAAAAATGTTTGAGTTCATATGTTAATGTGTAGAACTCTAAAAATGTTTGAGTTCATATGTTAATGTGAAAATGAATTTCGGAATTATGTCTGATTTCATTGAATAGAACTCTAAAAGTGTTTGAGTTCATATGAAAATAATTTCGAAATTATATCCGATTTCATTGAAGAGAACTTAAAGTGTTTTGAGTTCATTTATCAAAAATCTAAAGGTGTGTGTCTTCTTTCATAATAATCCGGGTTATGGGAAAAACCTGTCATTAAAACAGATAAACCCCGAAACTCGGATGGCGATCAAATATGATGTACAAGAAATTCAACATAGAATACACCCCAACTATCCTAGGGCCTTGACATACAGAATACCCTGGCCTAGGATTACCGATAATCGAGCGTGAAAAGGCATTCAAGAACTAAGTTACCCAATCCAAACTAATACATCCCGGCTGATCAGGATGCTGACCAACCGGGCTGGGGGGCATCTGTTACGGAATTCCCCGTGAGTCCAAAGTACATAAAGGTCATCAAGAAACGGTCAACTCCACTTAAACAACCTCATCTACACGTGCTCCTAACCGCCTAAGGTAGTGGAGATAACAACACTATAGCCACTAAACCCACTATCCAGTCAATCTTTGGATACAGATAATGGATGAGGCTCACTATTTAACTAACTCAGGTCAGTATTCTCAAGGCTATAAATAGGGACGTCCTCCATGGAGAAAGGTACACACACAGAATCTACTCTCTCTTTTCCATTTACACTGTGCACACACCTCACGCCATTGGTGTCGTTTATAAAGCATAGTGATCTTCTTCCCTGAGGTATTCAATTTTCATAAATACCTTCAGAGAGAGAAAGTTTGATTCAATATAAAATATCTGGCAAATCTTAGTGGACATCTCTATTTTTCAAGAACAGAACAACCTTGTTGGGGCACTTCTTGATGTCGGCAACGAGGTAGTGGCTATAATGGGATGCTCCCTGCTTCCCTCATCGAAGGTCCTCAAGAATCACAATCATCGACAGCCGACATAAATTTAATATTAAAACAAACTACAAACATGAATTAAAACATAATATTAAATATAGAGACTGTTTTTAACTGTTACTATATGTGCATATCATAAAAAAAAATATTCGTAAATGTCATGTATAATATTTTTTTTCAATCTACTTAAGAGATTTGACGGTAAAGAGTCATTGCTTAAAATTTGAAAAATAAGTGACTCAATTGCACAATAAAAAAAAAATTAAGGGACCTATTTGAGTACTTAAAATAAACTAGGGACCAAATAAAGTCTTTAAAAAAAAATACACTCCCGGATTAATAATAGTTCTAGAAAAAGTTACTTTCTCTTGTCTTGATTATAATAAAAAAAAAGACATATTTCACACTTAATTAAAAAAATTAGTTAATTTCATTAAATTATATAATTTGCATTTAAAAAATAGGCTAAATTATAATTTTATTCTCCCTGTTTTTACAAAATTTTGATTTTGATCCCCTTAAAATTTTATTGCAACATTTAGTTTTCCTGATTTTCATACTTTACAATTTTAGTCCTTCAGTTAATTTTAAGCGTTCACTATTACAATTAATTGTCTATTAGATGACATGACACATTTAAAATGACATTATTAAAACATAAATATGATTATAGTTTAATTAAATTAATTAAACAATAATTATATTTATATTTTAACAAATTCATTTTAAATGTGTCATGTCATTTAATGGATGATCAACTATAACAATTAGTGTTAGAAATTAATATAAGGACCAAAATCATCATGTTTGAAAATCAAGGGGACCAAATGTTATCATAAAATTTCAGGAGATCAAAATCAAAATTTTGTGAAAATTAAGAGATTAAAATTATATTTTAACCTAAAAAAATTATTTTAATTAGAATTTATTGAAACTTGATATCAAACATAAAAAATATATTTGAACTTATTAAATAAATAATATTTTAGAGATAATTTTGTTAAATAAGATACAGATAATTAAAATTTATTTATATTTAAGATAACAAATAACAAATTTTTATTATTTATATTTAAAGATAATATGCAACACATTTTGGAATCTGTCAAATTTTCAAAGCTTGGTGTTGGATTAAAGCTAAAAGAGTGGATTTCACGACAACTTTTTATGATTGACTGACAGAACCAGTTGAATCTATAAACCAGTCTCAGTCAGGTGGATAACAAAGGATATCTATTGGCTTGGGATGCAATACACTCAAATGAAACACATTCTCCAAGCAAGGATAATCAACAATTCCAAATTGATGGCTCTAGCAGCAAGGAGCACGATGTGCTGTTAACAATAATCGTTTTAGAACAATACCAAATTGGATGGGTCACTTCTATTGGTTTGATGTTTGCATTATTCTGAAACTGGTGTTGGGATGTGCTATAACTTATTGATTTTTAATGTTATATATGAGTATTTTTTTAAAAGATGATATTTTTGAAAATCAAATTAAAAGGGGAGTGTTTAAACAAAGAGGGGTACTGAAAATAGCTTTTGGCTTTTTCCTTTTGTTTTCTCTAATGTTATTGGGGACTTGGTATTATGGCCCAATAAATCTTTAATTTTTGTTTTTACAGAAAATAAGTGAATTTGCCTAATTTTTTGAGTTTTTTTCTTCTAAAACTCATTTTAAAAATACTTCATTAGAAATTATTCTAAATGTAAAATACTTTAACTTAAAGGCGTATTAAATATTTTTACTTTTCAGTTTTTTTTTTTGGTGATAGTGGATTTCCTCTTTTAAAGTTACAACCATTTTTTTTCAGAGTTTATATTTTTTTGGTACAGAAGTTACAACCAGTTTTCCTCCAAAAAAAAAAAAAATTACAGCCAGTTTAATCTCGCTACTTAAATTTTGATAAATTTATGTATTCATATTATTGTAAAATTTTACCTAGCTTATATTTTTATTTTTAACCTTATCATTGATTTTTTTATCATTCAGAATTCAGAAAGACTTATCACTGATTATGTATTCACACTTATTACTGATTATTTTAATTCTTAAGTTATTAGTTTTTTGTAATCAGTAACGTGTTCTTTATTAAAAGAAAATAATTGTTGTTTTTTATTCAAACAAATATATCATTTATAATTTAACAAATATATAATGTATTTCCTATATATTTTAAATTTAGATAAAATATAAAATAAAAATATTTAAATTATTAAAAATATGCATAGTTAAAAATATAAACTTAAAATGAAACATTATATATATATATATACTATAATAAAAAAAATGGTTTAGATATCTTGAAGTTGTGCCAACTTTTTCCCTAGAAAAAT
>PYAF01000823.1:530335-552704 GCA_007407185.1 Glycine tomentella
TATAATTTAACAAATATATAATGTATTTCCTATATATTTTAAATTTAGATAAAATATAAAATAAAAATATTTAAATTATTAAAAATATGCATAGTTAAAAATATAAACTTAAAATGAAACATTATATATATATATATACTATAATAAAAAAAATGGTTTAGATATCTTGAAGTTGTGCCAACTTTTTCCCTAGAAAAATATTTTGAAATAAAAAAAAGGAATAGAGTCTTTCCCATCAAACTCTTGAAGGTCTGCTTCAGACCATTAAATAAGTTTGGATTAATTGGATCTCAATATTTAAGCTTTTTATTTTGTAAAAATTAATTTTTTTAAAATAATAGTTTATTTTGTCTAAAGTTTTATAAATATATAATGGCTAAATACACTCAAAAGAAATTAATTTGTGATAATATTTGACTAATAAAATTAATAATTTAAATGTTAATATAATATTTTATTTTATATAGAAATAAAATATTGTATTAATATAAAAAAACATAGATAAAATCAAGACAAGGATTAAAACAACAATTTAAAAATAAAAAAAATAATTGATGGTTTAATTTAATAATCTAATAAATTATGTGAGCTAAAAATTAATGTATTTTGTATTTAATAATAAATTTATATAATAATAAATTTAATTATATGATATGAGTTTGGTGGCAGATTAAAAAATAAAATAAAATCAATTACCTAACCTATATGATTAGGTCTTAATTGGATTGGATTGAGTTTGATTCAAATATTTAAAAAACTCAATCCAAGATAATTGAATCATGTTGGATCACCTATTGATAAAAATCAGTGGACACCCCTATCTTTAGTCTCCAAACTTCTAGGAGACTTATTTAGATCTTTCTAACCTTGCCTTTTGATTAAACTCCTTGTCAAAGGCTTAAGACCAATGATAATAATTTGAAATCTTCTAATCACTTCTTCTATGGTTTCGTCTTCACTCATGAACATTTCATGTTAGTGAACCAACACCCCAATCTTTAGTCTTTTAATGCGATTAGTTCCTTCTAGTATGAGTGCAAGAGCATTCCATATTTTTTTGGGTAGTCTTGCAAACATAAATTTTGTCATATTTGTTACTAGGTAGTGCACAAATAATTAAAAACTTAGCCTTTACACTTAATTGAACTTTGTGTGCTTGTTAAGCTTGTTAATCACCATTTAAAATAACATTGCATAAGATTAAGTTATGTTGGGTAGATTTGATAAACAACTCCATTTCATTTCTCACTGGCCGACCTTGACCCTTGTTATTTTGAGGTTATATCTAGTATTCAGAGTTTGCCTCGATTTGGTTTCACCATTAGGATTTAGGAGTATTCTTCTCCTAAGAAGGTTGAAGGTCATGTGACTAAACCTCCTTCAAGAATAAATTACTTATACAATTTTGTCATATTCTTGGAAATTATGCAGGCAAATGATTCTTATATTATAAGCCATTATTTCAGGGGTATCAATGTAAAAGACTGGTTAGTAGCTAGTTTATTTTCACAAAAAAAGACCACAGTTGATGGAAATGTGTGAAGTTTGAACTAGTGTTCTAGTACAAATTGGTAACTTTATCGGTTTGTCTATGCCTTACATGGCATAAATAAATGTGTTACCACTTACCAATAATAAAAGAACATTCAAAGTCATGGTAACAAGTAACAACAGATTACTTTGTGAACCACACTAATTATAAGTATAACTCATTTGATTTTATTTTCACTTTGTAGGAGGTGGTTATAATTGACTCAAACCTTGGGATCAAATCTACATTGTGAAAACTCCAACTCAAATTTTTAATTTGGACTAAACAATGGCTTCGTTAAAACATAATTGTTGCGTTTGTTTTTCAAGATGATGGCTTGAAATGAGAAAAATAATTATCTCTTACATAGAAGGATTTTTCAGGTGGGAACATGGGCAGATTCTAGTAAGGTTAGGATGCAGAAAGGCTTAAATTTTGTGATGTCTAAGATTGCCAATAAAAAAAATTGATTGAGGACATCTGACACATGCCATATAGTGGCAGACAAGTAGCACGTGAAGCAGAATGGTCAATTTCTACATGTAGATAACCAGAAATGGAAAAACAAGGACACAAGATGTTTTATTGAGGGCTTTCTGGAAAAGTGAACAACACTATCTTGGCAGGTGTTTTATTGAGGGAGTGTTTCTATTAGTGTTTTTCGAAGCCTGCGTTGGTTTTCTGTTCTACTTTCTCTTTTGTTGGTTGATTTTCCTGTGGCATTTCTTTTTGTGTTTTCTTGGTTGGGAATGCTCTTTATACAAAAGTTATTGGGCTTAAGTGTATGGCAAGGATCCAAGAGACCTAGGTTTAGGTTTCTTAGTTTCCTATATAATAATCCTATTTGCTCTAGACAAATATAACAATTGTCGTCATCTCTCTGAAATAGAAAAGTGCCTACACATTTTCCCTCTTCCTTATTTAAGAATAGTACGGAAGATTTGTCATTCGTAATTGATTAAGGAAACCAAGAGAGGACTCACCAAAGAAAAAAAGAGGAGATTGTATTCACACTTCAAGAGGTAATTATCTCCTTTTGATTAGAAAGACAAAGATGATCTTATAACATTTAAACGTACTAGGTCCAATACGCTTCCATAGATTCTTATGAATCCTTCATTCTTTCAGCTTTGTTTTTGTCTCTTTTTGGAGGATAGTTTATTATTTTCTCACTCTCATGTATTATGTATATTTTCTTCCTTTTTAATGAAATTTCTTTTCCTATTTGAAAAAGAAAAAGTGAGCACAACCATTGAAATCATTAGGGGCGGTTAGATCCTTGTTGAGACAAGAAGAAAAAAATGACTGCGAAGTCTAAAATTGGGAAGAACCATTTTTTTGGTGTATGAAGACAAAGGATGAGAGAAAACCTAAGGGAGTGAAGAAGTGAAGTTGCTAATTTTAAGAGGAACCAGTGACAGAATCAAGCCATGGAAGATGGTGAAGGATTCCCTAGAATCTGCGGAAGTGTATTGGATCTAGTACGTTTAAATGTTATAAGACCATCCTTGTCTTTCTAATCAAAATGAGATACCTCTTGAAGCATGAATGTAATCTTCTTCTTTTTCTTTGGTGAGTCCTCTCTTGGTCTCCTCAGTCGATTACGAATGACAAATCTTCCGTACTATTCTCGAATAAGGGAGAGAGAAAATGTGTGGGTACTTTTCTATTTCAGAGAGATGATGACAACTGTTGTATTTGTCTAGAGCAAATAAGATTATTATATAGGAGACTCTCATATTGTAGAAGTTTCTCATAGGGGTAGTTAGGACAAAGTGGAATTTCTCATATTGTAGAACAATATCCAAATTAGTTTTCCATTGTTTGTAGTTTGAACCATCCATAGACTTTTGACTTAAAATAGTAGCTAACAGATTGAAAGATGACATTTTTTGTAAAATTAAAGCACACAATTTACAATCATACAATAAACATAGTTGCAAGTAGATTCCTTAACTACCTTTGCTCCTTGTTACAATTATTTAATTATCCTTACAAGGCTTACATTGAGTAAGTCACTTGTAAAAAACTGAAATTGTTATTTGGACCTTTGGTGTTATTACGAGAGTCTCAATGAGATGATTAATAATTTTACCAAATTTTGAATTTAATTAACCATCGTTTAATTTCAAAAATTATCCTTAGTATCCAAGAATTGCCAACGTTGGAGCGTACAATACTTTACTCAATTTTTTGAATTTGTTGAGATCCAATCAAATAAAATCCGATCATCCTTATTTGTTGGGACTTCACATGACCATTTTATTAATGGACCCACAATGGAGCCCACAAATTTAGAAATTAATATTTTAATTTAAAACCTTCACCCATTCAATATTTTGTTACAAGGAATTTTCAAAAAAATAGTTCAATCATTAATCTAAAATTTGAAATTCATAATGATCAATAATTTGAATTCAAAACTAATTTTTAAAATAATTAATCCAATCATTAATCTAGAATTTGAAATTCATAATAATCATTAATTTAAATTCAAAATCATTTTTTAAAATAATTAATCCAATCATTAATCTAGAATTTGGAATTCATAATAATCATTAATTTAAATTCAAATACAATTTTTAAAATAATTAATCCAATCATTAATCTAGAATTTGAAATTCATAATGGTTATTAATTTGAATTCAAAATCTTTTTTTCAAAAATAAATAAATCTAATCATTAATCTAGAATTTGAAATTCATAATGATTATTAATTTGAATTCAAAATTATTTAAAAATAATTAATCCAATCATTAATCTAGAATTTGAAATTCATATTGATTATTAATTTGAATTCATTTTTTTTAAAATCCAATCATTAATCTAGAATTTGATATTCATAATGATTATTAATTTAATTTCAAAATCATTTAAAAATAACTAATCTAGAATCTAAAATTCATAATGATTATTAATTTGAATTCAAATTCTAAACATGATTTCCTAAATTATCTCATTATTGCCATAATGATCATTAATCTATTCGTTGAGACATAATAATCATTAAAAAAAATTTAAATTCAAAATCGATAACGACCATCGATTAAGTAACAATCATAAACCTTAATTTTTTAAATTATCTCATTATTGACGTAACGATCATCAATCAAATAATTTTAATTCTAAATCAATCAAAATTATCATTAACATAACAAAATATATGCATGATCAATAAATCATTAATATTGTGATATGACATAAATATTTTATATATGGTATGTTATCACACAAATCATGTTATCACATATAATCTATCTATTCATATAAATGGTATTATAAAAATTTAATCCATGGTTTCCTAAAAAAAATAAAAAAATATCTTCTTCTCCCTTTGCTGTTTTGAGTCAATCCGTCATGGACCTCCGATTACCTAGCCCACCATATGGATAGAACTGCCATTAAGAGAGGAGCACGCGACCGTTTGAACCACCGAAAAAAGACTTGGGCTTTTAGGATGCTCTGGTTCTTGTTCCCATCGTTTTTCTGTCATCTTTCACGTTATTACCTCAGATTTTCGATAAAAGCTTCGGATAATGACAAACAGACTCAAGTAGTGACATATATACATCTTTTGGATACAAAAATTGAACATTTCTCTCTTACAACAATAAAATTGCTAAACAAAAAGAAAATATCATGCAAGAAACCTGATCATAAGGGATCAACGTCCTTGTTACGTATCCAAAAGAAATACATCCATATGTTCTACCATGGATTAAAGCACATATTTTATAAAATCATACATCTTATGGAAAATTATAAAAAAACATAGCATATGTGTATTCCAACATAAATATAGAATCCTATGTGCCATATCATATAAAAGACTAGATCAACATCAAATGTATAGCCTAGGCTCTAGTACCAATTGAAGAATTCCTTAGAATCTGCGGAAGCGTATTGGGCCTAATACGTTGAAATGTTATAAGATCATCCTTGTCTTTCTAATAAAAAGGAGATAATTACCTCTTGAAACGTGAATGTTATCTCCTCCTTTTTCTTTGGTGAGTCCTCTCTTGGCCTCCTTAATCGATTACGAATGACAAATCTTCTGTACTATTCTCGAATAAGAGAGAGAAAAAATGTGTCGGCACTTTTCTATTTCAAGGAGATGATGACAACTGTTGTATTTGTCTAGAACAAATAAAATTATTATATAGGAGACTAAGAAACCTAAACCTAGGTCTCTTGGGCCCTTACCTTACACTTAAGCCCAATAACTTTTGTATAAAGAACATTCCCAACAGATAGTACGTCTTTGATACCATTTTGACATTTTAGGAATTAGATACCAAGTATACCATGCTGATATAAGGGATTAGATGGTAAAGGAAAAAAGGGATACATTTTAATAATAAGACTCTAAATAATAGTTACATATGGACTAACTCCAAATTTATAGATCAAATTGTAATACAATTAGTTCAGGAGGAATGTTAATAACATTCTAATATTTTTTTAATATTTTTTTATTATTGATTGAAATTTATTAGAAATTATAAATTTAAGTAAATTTTATTTCTCATTAAATTAGTCTCTCTTCTGGTTATTAAGAAGTAAAATCTCTCAAACTATGTGATTTCAATAAATTTTAAGCAATAATAGAAAGCGTGTTAAAAAATTATTGTCAACATTCATCTTATTACGAACTTTCGACCAATAGCAATATAACTTAACACAATTACTCCATTTAACATAGAATCACCGATGCTTAATTTAGAAGGATATAATTGGAGTAATAACAATCACCTAAAAAAAGTTGAAGTAACAAGAAAGAGAAATGAAATAAATTTTTTAATAAGTTAAAATTAGTTTATGAATAATCATGCAACTCTATCGATTTCATTTTTTTTTTATTCTTTCTCCTTGTTACGGATAAAAGATAACAATATCTTTTATTTAAAGCTCCATTCGATCTGTTATCCTATTCTCCACGAAATAACCACCCCAAAGATAGGAGATACGGTTATTATCTTCCAGTTGCCAAAATCTCCGCATATCAAGGAGAAAGGTCTCGAGTTCAACCGTTTGGCCTGAGATAATGGGCCTCAACCACCGTTCTATCAACGTCCAGGTATTATCCTATAAATACAACCTCAGTCATGGTGAAAGGTACACAATTCTGACTCTCTCTTTTCCTTTCACACTAGCACACACCGCACCCCCCCAACGTGTCGTGTTAACTATGCTGTGATATTCTTCCTTAAGTTGCTTCATCTTCATAAGCTCCTTAAGAGAGAGAGAGTTTGATCCAACATAAAATCATCCAACACCACTTGTTGGACATTTTTGTTCTCAAGAGCAGAACAGTGGCGCCGTCTGTGGGGACAATAAATTTCGAATCCCACCATCTCTCAATGGCTAATACCAGAAGACACCGGAATATCAGACGTGAAGACCCACCCAGGAATCTGAATCCAGAGGATGTGGTGGCGGAAGACGCATTGTCCCACACGGCTTCATCTCGGGCGGAACCTGCAACACATGAGCCGGCCAACACACCGACAGCACAAGAAAATTCTGAAGCTTCATAACGCTTCATTCAGAGTGCTCTCTAGGCTCTAATGGCCCGAATGGAGAATCTGGAGAAGCGTTATGAACTCCAACGCCAGGAGGATATCCAGCGGCTGATCGCTCAGTTGGAGGATCGCGATAACAGGAGACGGGAGGAAGAACGTCGGCAAAATGCCGACGGAAGGCGAGAAGAGGAGCGTCGGCAAAATACCGACCACATGGAATGTCATACAGAAGCCGACCACGCAACAGCTAGGAGATCGAGGCCAGCTACGTCGGCCCGAACAGCCGGGACCGACCACAGAGAGCCGGTCGATCATTCCGAGCGGGGCAGAACGTCTCGTTCACAACATGAGACTCACCGTTCGTTGTCGGCCGTATCGCTTGAACATGCCGCGGATGAGAGACCGACGGGTGAGATCGTCCGTCGTCCCGGTCAAGGCGATGGCACGTACAGAAGGAAGTATAGCCGGGGCCACCAGAACAACAGCCCATTTGTCGACTGTATAGTGAAGGCCCCATTCTTGGACGATTTCGATGGTTCCTTCTTGAAAAAGTATGACGGGAGCCAAGATCCACAGGAACATATCGATGAGTTTGATATACAGATGTGCATCCGAGGAATTGAGGAGCCCATCATATCTCGGATCTTCGCTACTACTCTTACAGGAGCGGCCCAGACATGGTTCCATTCACTGCCGCCGAGGACCATTCGTCATTTCGAGGATTTTGGCCAAAAGTTTTTGCTGAATTTCGCAACAAGCAAGAAACAACCAAAATCCGAGTTCGCCCTGGGAAAAATACGCCAGCAGAATGGGGAGACGCTGCAAAGTTATTTGGACCGATTCAAGGAAGCCGCTTTGCAGGTCCACGGGCTGGAAGAAAATGTCCACGTCCACCTCTTGTCGGCTGGACTTCATGGGTCTTTCCGACTTGCCAAGTCGATTTATAAGGACCCGGTGAAGTCCCTCAATGACTTTGGGATTCGGTCCAAGAAATATTTAGAATTGGAGCAGATGGAGATCGCCAACTCGGCTCTGAGGGAGAATAAAAAATCATCTTCACCGCGGAATCGGTGTCCAGAGAATTTCCAAGTCGGACAATCTAGCCGACATCCGACCAACACCCCAATAGGCCGACCTCCCCGAGGATTCCCCGACACTCATCCTAGGCCGAGGAGATATGAATCAAAGTTTGACAGATACGCTCCGCTAAACGCCACCCGCGGTCAGATTTGGAAAGAGGTGGCTTTCACGGAGATGAGAAAGGTCGACCGAGCTCCCCCCATAGTCCGAAGAGAAGGGATAGATTACTCTCGGTATTGTGATTTTCACAATGGACCAGGACATACCACCGACCAGTGCTGGGAGCTTCGGGATGCAATCAAAAAGTTCATACGTGAAGGCAAGCTGCGCTAATACGTAATCCGAACCCAGGGGCACCAGGCAAAGCGAAAAGCCCAGCAGGAGAACAAACAACGAGACGACAAGAAGAACAAGAAGGATGACGAGTTCCCAGAGCCCGAGTTCGAATGTAACGTCATCACAGGAGGATTGGGGGGAGGAGGCGACAGGCCAATCAGCGGAAGAAGTACCTCAAGGAGGTAATGTCGGTAAGGGACCGGCCCAAGTTCAAGGAAACCGGCGGTGGGAGTAGCAAAAAAGACACACCCCCGCTGATTTATTTTACCGAGGACATGAAGACGGTCTGGTCATAACGGGGACCGTCGCCAATTTCCGGGTCAAGAGGATATTCGTCGACAATGGCAGTTCGGTCGACATCATCAACTGGAGCGCCTTCAAAAAGATGAATTTGTAGGAGGAGGATTTGAGGCCGTGTCAAACCATGTTATAAGGTTTCAACGGCGAAGGTACCGGCTTAAAGGGGGCCATTGACCTCCAATTAACGCCGGGGACAAAGGAGGGCTTCAGGTCGGAAAGGGTGACGTTCACCGTCGGTGATTTCCCGTCACCATATAACATCATCTTGGGAAGACCCACACTTCACAAGTGGGATATTCTGATGTCTACCAAGCATCAGAAAATGAAGATGATAGGGCACCTCGGCAAAGTCATCACAATCTGCGGAGATCAAAGAGAATCCCGACAGTGTTACTATAACACGATCAGGGAGACAGAGCATGGCCCATCATCCCCACCTCGGATCCGACAAGGAGAGCAACGAGGGCCCAGGGCCGACGAGCACTTATCCCGGAAGCCGGTTAATCTGGTAGAGCTCGACATGCGAGACGTGGAGGAATGGAGACCTGAGCCGGTGGACGAGCTTGAGGACGTCCAGATCGGCGTTTCCCCGGGACAAGTCACCAAGGTAGGTAAGTAGGGCGACCCAGAGAACAAAGGCAGATTGATTCAATGCCTAAAGAACAATCAGGATGTCTTTGCTTGGAAGGCATCCGAGATACCAGGGATCAAGCCTACCTTCTACTGCCACAAGCTGGCAATGTATCCCGGTTCTAAGCCTGTAGAGCAGAAGAACAGGAAGCTCGGCCCAGACAGAAGACAGGCGTTGACCAAACACATTGAAGAGTTACTCGAGGCTGGATTTATCAGAGAAATCCAGTACATGACGTGGCTTTCCAACGTGGTGATGGTGAAGAAGCCCAATGGAAAATGGCGAGTCTGCGTTGACTACACCGACTTGAATAAAGTCTGTCCCAAAGACTCATACCCCATGCCGAGTATCGATCAGCTTGTAGATAACTCGGCGGGTTTCCAGCTGCTGTCTTTCATGGACGCTTACTCAGGGTATAACCAGATACCTATGCATCCCGACGACAAAGAGAAAACGGCATTCCGAGGTATTGATGCTAACTATTGTTATGATGTCATGCCTTTCGGCTTGAAAAATGCAGGGGCGACTTACCAGAGAATGATGAACAAAGTCTTCTCGGATCCAATCGGGCGTAACATTGAAGTATACATCGACGATATGATCACAAAGACATCGGCGACCGGGGACCACATCCAGGACTTGGAAGAAACCTTCCAGAAACTACGGCAACATAACATACGGCTGAACCTACTGAAATGCGCATTTGGGATAAAAGCCGGGAAATTCCTGGGTTTTATGTTGACCCATAGGGGAATAGAAGCAAACCCAGATAAGTGCAAGGCCGTCCTGGATATGCAGTTTCCGACCAGCAAGAAGGAGGTCCAGCAATTGACGGGGAGGATGGCGGCCCTAACCCGATTCCTACCAAGGTCCGCGGAGAAGGCTCTTCCATTCTTCAAGCTTTTAAAGAAGGAAGCCAAGATCGGATGGAATTCAACGTGTGAAGAGGCGTTTCAACAAATAAAGACATGCTTGGCCTCACCCCCGGTATTGTCAAAACCAGAACCGGGGGAGACATTCATCTTGTACCTCTCGGTCGGTGAAGAAGCCATCAGTGCCGTCTTGGTCAGGGAGGTAGACAAAACTTAGCGCCCGGTATATTTTGTAAGCTGAGCTCTCAAGAACTCGGAGCTGAGGTACCAAAAGCTCGAGAAGGTGGCTTTTGCCTTGCTCACCACAGCAAAGAGGCTTCGCCCGCACTTCCAGAGCCATACCGTCGTCGTCCGGACAAACCAACCCATCCGAAAAGTGTTGCACAAGCCGGATTTGGCAGGAAGGATGATGAACTGGGCCATCCAGTTGTCCGAATTCGACATCCAGTACGAAGCCTGCCATGCCATTAAGTCACAAGCCTTGGCCGACTTCATTGTAGAGTTGACCCCGACATCGGCCACTCAGCAGAGAGATAAGGTTTGGAAAGTGTACGTCGACGGCTCGTCTAACGCGAAGGGGAGTGGAGCCGGAGTCATAGTTGAAAATCCTGAGGGAGTATCCCTTGAGCAATCCCTCCAGGTCAATTTTCCGACGTCCAACAATCAAGCAGAATACGAAGCTCTCATTGCAGGATTAAAGCAAGTCAAGGAGCAGGGAGCGACAAGGGTTAACATTTTTACTGATTCTCAGCTGGTTTCCGGACAGATCGAGGGCAGATATCAGACCAAAGGCCCTTTGCTAGCCAAATATCTAGCAAGGGTAAAAGAAATTATGGCAGAATTCGATGAAGTAATAGTCGCCCACATTCCGAGGGAAGAAAACGCCCGAGCCGACATCCTATCAAAGTTAGCTAGTACGAAAGGGGCAGAAAACCACAGGTCGGTCATCCAGCAAGAGCTCGCCCAACCGGCATGCGTTATGATCATGCTCATTGCCGACGACTGGAGAAGACCCATCATCAACTATTTGGAGCAAGGAATCGTCCCAGACGAGGAGCTAGAAGTAAAGAAATTGATCCGGGAGGCGACCATGTATGTAATCCTCAACGAAGAACTATACCGCCGAGGTCTACATACTCCGTTATTGCTGTGTTTGAACTCAAACCAAGCCGAGTATGTGCTCTCGGAAGTGCACGAAGGGATCAACGGACAACACATAGAGCTCTGGCACTAAAGGTTCTCCGTGCAGGCTATTTTTGGCCGACCATGAAAGCCGACGCAGCAGAGCATGTTAAAAAATGTGATACTTGCCAAAGACATGCGAGGATAGTGTGGATTCCCTCGTCCGAGCTCAGTTTGATCACTGCACCGTGGCCATTTTACAAATGGGGCATGGACTTGCTAGGGCCATTTAAAGCTACAGAGGGTCAAATGCGGTGGCTAATAGTGGCCGTTGACTATTTCACCAAGTGGATCGAGGCCGAGCAGTTGTCGGCCATCACCTCAGCCCGCGTCCAAAAGTTCTTGGAGCGGAGCATAATAGCGAGGTTCGGAATCCCGGCAGAGATCGTTACCGACAATGGGACGCAGTTTACCAACGGAACGTTCAAGGCAATGATGACTGGCCTCCATATCAAGCACCACTTCGCCTCAGTGGAACATCCCCAGTCTAACGGCCAAGCAGAGGTAGCAAACAAAGTCATCCTCGAAGGGTTGAAGAAAAGAATGAACGAAGCCGACCCGAACTGGGTCGAGCAACTCTACTATGTACTTTGAGCTTACAGAACTACGGCCCAAACGACCACTGGAGAAACCCCATTCAGGATGACTTATGGCTGCGAAGCCATGATCCCTGTAAAGGTCGGCCAATCATCATGGAGGAGGCAGCATATATCTCAGGAGAACGACAATGCTGCAGCCCTAACGGCCGAGCTGGATTTGATAGAAGAAGTCCGCGCTGCTGCCCATCACCGAGATCTCCATCAAAAGAGCAAGCTAGCCCAAAGGTTCAACAGAAAAGTGAAACCGAGGTCCTTTGAAAAGGAAGATCTCGTGTTACGCCAAGCGGACATTGGAAACAAAAACGCCCGAGATGGGAAGCTAGCAGCAAACTGGGAAGGACCATACCGGGTTGTCCAAAATCTTGGACAAGGAGCATACTTGTTGAAAACCTTGAATGGCAAGCAAGTCAAACGGACTTGGAACGCGGATAAGTTGAAGAAATACTACAGCTGACAATGTGCAGCCAAGAAAGTCCATGTGTTTTCCTTTAGTTGGCTTCTAGTCGGTCATAGGGATCATGGAACTTCACCATGTGTTTCCCTTTAGTCGGCTTTAAGTCCGCCATCGGAATCATGGACGCCATGTGTTTCCCTTTAGTTGGCCATTGTGCCCGTCATTGGGATCATGGGATTAGTGATTTCCATTAGATTTTGTGAACTGGGAACATACAACCCGTGCAAGTCTATTCTGAGGATCACAAACTATGTAATTTTTCATGTTTTTTGTCAATTGATTATGTGAACCGGGAACAAGAACCCGCGCAAATCTGTAATTGATACCATGAACTATTAATAAAATCCTTAATTCAAGGAACATTTTTGTGCACGAACTATGAGCGCTTAGTCGTTGTTTTATATTAACCCGGTCCTGATCAGGCTGGCGTAACTATTTAATCACGGGTGAATCATCGGATTTTCTGAAAGAATTACATCTACAGATTAACGTTACGAATATATTAACAGTTGCTAAGACGGGAACATGATCCCATAATGCCGACCAATGATTCGGATTAAACAACGTACTCGGTCATTGAAGCCGAAGGTGAAATATTTAAATCCCGACCGACGAGTCGGAGTCAAGCCAACTTACAGAAGTACTTGAATCCCGACCAAGGAGTCAGCATAAAAAAAGTATTTGGCCGTTGGAGCCAACATATGGAAGAAATAAAAGGTTAATTATAAAAGCGGATGAATATTACTTGTGCGAAATATTTGTTCAATAAAAGCATGAAGTAAATTGTTCAGAAAAAGTAAATACAGATAAAACTGGCATCCCGACCCTTCAGTTCCCCCCACTGCTCGGGCCTGGATTCTCCTCGGGCGTGCCTGCTGAGCTCGCCTCCTCCTCTTCACTATCAGAAAGGGTCAGAAGCTGACCATTCCCAACATAAGATTTAAAGTGCATTCCCTCGGTGTTCAACTGTACATCGGGGTTGAGGAATCGGACTTGGGCCAAAGCATTGTTGAAGGACGCTTCGGAAGACTTAGCGAGCTGGGATTGGACAAACCGAAGCTCATTATAGGCTTCATTCGCGTCCTTAATCTTCTTCTCATTGAAGTCCAGCAAGTCCTTATATTGCACAGCGGCTTCAGCAGCCCGGCGCCGGTAAGCGGCTGCAGATTCTTTGAACTTGGCCGCATCAGCACGAGCGGACTCAGTTTTCGCCCGAGAAGTTTCCAGCTCCGCCCGAGAAGATTCCAGCTGAGCCCGAGCAGTTTCAAGTTCGGCAGTCAGCTTGGCCACCGACTCTTGAGCTTCCGTGACCTCCGCCCGGGTTGCCTCCACTTCTTTGGCGGAAGTAGAAGCACTTTCCCGGGAAAGATCTAGCTCCTGTTGAAGCCGCCGGACCTCGTTCTCGGAAGCCTCAAGGTCAGCGGCCCCCTTGCAAGCTTTTCTGTTTAAAGACACTAAGCTTCCAAGCAAGGAGGCAGTTTTGTAGCAGGCCAACTCTAGTGAGCCTAACTCCTCTCTTTCAGCATCGCCGAAGGGAACCAGGTCAGAGTATCTTTTTGGTGCCCGGAGAACCTGAAAAAGCTCCCGAGTCACACCTTGATCCCAAAGAGTTCGAGGGGACAGTTAGAGGTGCTCCTCGGAAGGCCCGGGCACCGGGGCAGCATCAGCAATGACCGGGGCATCCGCAACGACGTCGGCCATGGGCTCATCGGGGACGTCGATGGGTGCCTCGGCCACCGGAGAAGACGGAAGAGGGACTGAAGGAGCCTCGGTGATTGGCTCGGCCGGAACAGGGGACTCGGTCGGAACAGGGGACGACCGAGACTCGTTGGCCACCCTTTGGCGCTTGTCCTCAGCCCGCTTTCGCTTCCTCCGGAGCTTCAGGGCTTCGAGATGCGCTGGCCGAGGGGCGGGGTTTGTGTTCATCTCGGTCGCTGCACAACAACAATAAAATAAATATCAAGACCAGTATTAAAAATTGGCAATGACGACTTTCAGAAGCAATTTAAACTGACCACACTGAATGTAATAAGCTATGGGAGCCAAGTTGTTTGAGGCTTTGTATGCTAATATGCTAGCCGCGGAAGAAACATCAAAATCCGACAACCGAGTCTCGTCAGTTCGATAGGCAGCGGAAGAAAGATCATGATGGGTGGAAGTCCAGTATAAAGGGAGCTTCCAGGAGCCCGAGGAAGACTCAGATCTAGAGAAAAATGGATGTTGGCCGGGTTCGGCAACAACCTTGAAAAATTTGTCTTTAAAACCTTTGAAAGACTTGGCAAAAAGAGAAAAAAGCCGACGATCAGATTGGCGGTCTTTGCGACCCCGGAATGAGGTCCACCCTTTCCGGTCGGCAGGTTCTTTGCCTGATCGGTTAGTTTGAACAGAGAAAAAATAAAAGAATAAAGAATAAGTGCAGGGGACCTCTAGTTTCTGGCAGAGAATTTCGAAGGCTTACATAAAGGCCCAGCCATTTGGGTGAATTTGAGAAGGGGCAACTTGCAGGTGCTCTAGCACCCGCATTTGGAAGTCGGTAAAGGGAAGGCGGATCCCCAACCGAGTAACAATGTCTTTGTAAAATAACAAGAAATCAGGATCATTGCCCTCTCGGGTAGAGCATATAGGCTCACCCGAGCGAGGAAGACAACATGGAAGCCCTCTTGGTCCCCAAGGGGGAGGGATGCAAGGTCCTCGGAACTCATCACCGAAGTGTGTTGCAACACCTCATGAGCAACCCAGGGAAACCTACCTGTCAAAGCAGGGGAGAGAGTTCGAGAATGAAACCCGGTTGTGGATTCGTCAGTGATTCTGGCGGTGGCTGGGTCCATAGTTACCTATAACAATAAGAATAAACAATTAGTCAACTGCCTGGAAGAAGAACCGTCAAAGAACTGGGCTGAGAAGAGGCCGGAGTTGGTATGGTAGATCCTTCAACAGAAGTCGGCATCCTGACATTGAAATCCGACTGTGGTAGTGGAATAGTGATTTCTTTGGGGGGAGGTTTAGGAACCCAGATGGGGTTATGATGACAGTGGTCCAACAACTCCTCGGCCTGCCTATTAAGATCCCTACTGGCCAAGTACATAAATTCTTCAATACATTTCAAACAATGTTCGTACTGAACTTCAAAACCTGGCTCGGCTAAGGGGTAGGTTTCAGAATCATCTGAAGGGACATTACTAGGGATGGAATCCTTAGGGGATGCACTAGATTCAGCAGCCCTAGATTGGGAAGCAAGAATTACTGATCTTTGACGTGATGAGGACCCCAAGTTTGAAGACCCTAACCTAGAAGGATTGGGATGTTTGGGGCCTAATCTGGAAGGGACGGGAGGTTTTGGAGTGGAAGCTTTAAAATTGCCTGGACCCGAAGGGGTTCGAAGTAGGGATTTCCTTTTTTCCTCTTAAGAAAGGGGCAAACCATAAAGCCAGAAGGCAGCACGGGGGGTACATGATTTGCGAATTTCTGCTTCTTGCTCAGGGGTGTATTTCATGATGAAGAAGAAAGAAGGTACAAAAAACTGAGGAATGTGAAGGTGCAAAAGTGCGCAGAAGAGGTTGATATTCGGGGTTTACACAGAAGAAGAAAAGACGTAAAAAATTATAATGCCAGCAAAAGAAAGAAGATAATGAACAGAAAGATACCTGGATAAGAAGAAGATGGCAAAGAGAGAAGTAATAGCGAAGAACAAACGACTCCAGAAAAATGCTGGGAGAAGCGAGAAAGCAGAAGTCGCGACAGATGCAGAAAAGGCACAGAGAAGATGGAAATGCAGAAGATGTGAAGATTAGCGTGAAGTAAAAGTGTTTTAATGAAATGAAACGGAAAGGGCGCATTAAGCAAGAAGTGTAACCGCCAGAATTAAAAAATTATGGATAATAACTGCTGGCTATAGAAAAACGTGGAAGGGGCAGAAATGCCATTAGCCCAGAAAGGAAATGATTGAAGCATGCAAGGACAAAAACTGATCAAACAGGACACGTGGCAGCTAAGGGGAAGAGGACGTTCCATTCCCCTATGATCATAGGCGTTCCATTCTTCCATGCTTGTAGCTGTCCAGGCGGCTGTGAAAAGACAAGGGCAGTTCGACATTGAAATCGACAAGGAATAACTGGCAGACTTGGTCAGATGATGTGCCATCTTTACAAAGGGCAGGTATGAAGTACACCTCGGTTCAAATGGTGGTCATCTCGGCTTGGATATTGATCATCTCGGCTTGGATATTGATCATCTCGGTTTGGACGAATGTCACCTCGGCTCGGGTATTGAGTACATTGGCTCGGACGGTGATCATGTCGGTTCGGACATCAAACTAGTCTTGCTTAGGTTTTACCTAAAAAGCATAGTCGGCTTCATTGTTGATACATCCCGGCCATCCAGAATGCTAGAAGACCGGGCTGAGGGGCATCTGTTACGGATAAAAGATAACAATATCTTTTATTTAAAGCTCCATTCGATCTGTTATCCTCTTCTCCACGAAATAACCACCCCAAAGATAGGAGATACGGTTATTATCTTCCAGTTGCCAAAATCTCCGCATATCAAGGAGAAAGGTCTCGAGTTCAACCGTTTGGCCTGAGATAATGGGCCTCAACCACCGTTCTATCAACGTCCAGGTATTATCCTATAAATACAACCTCAGTCATGGTGAAAGGTACACAATTCTGACTCTCTCTTTTCCTTTCACACGAGCACACACCGCACCCCCCAACGTGTCGTGTTAACTGTGCTGTGATCTTCTTCCTTAAGTTGCTTCATCTTCATAAGCTCCTTAAGAGAGAGAGAGTTTGATCCAACATAAAACCATCCAACACCACTTGTTGAACATTTCTGTTCTCAAGAGCAGAACACTCCTATTAGTATACATAAAAAGTTATCCAATGGCCTAAATACATTTCTAAATCTTGTATCTACTAGGGGTCTTTTTGTTTCTCTGAGTCATGATCATGAATCAAATAAAATGAATTGTTGGAACACGAATTGTGCTTTATGAATAATTATTTTTAGAAGATAATTGGGATTCTGCTGGCTGAATTTGCGGTAATGGTTTCCCCATTCCTTTGTAGACTTCTTAGTCATTTTAAATGTCCACAAGTATATATATAGTTACGTTCATCCTCTGCCAATTAAATCACCCTCAGTCATTGTATATCCTTTTCTTTTGGACAAGTTTCACCGAAAGAAGTGTCTATGTTCATGTAGTCATGTTTTCATGCAAGTGCACATATAAAATAAAAGTTTTTTTTTTATTAATTTTGGGTAGTGTTTGTCCACCATATTATTTGGATAAAAAGCACTTTCAAATTTCCATGATAGACATGTACAAATATATTACATGGGTGTTTCATAGATGGGGTGAGTTTTATGCAATGTGCTTAAAATTTAACAACTCTTTTCCACATGAAACCAATTTAGAATTTGCAGTCACTCATTTAATGTTGTTCAATTTATTTATTTATTTATTTTTATTGTGAGCCACTTAGACCACTCAATGCTGACTTTTACATTTCCCTTTCAAATTGCCTTGCTTTCTGCACATCACATGCCAATATGAATTGCAAGAAGAATCTGCACATGGAAAGATTACTTGAGATAGTGCAAAATTGACTCTTTGTAAAGTTGCATTGTTACACTTTTATTTTCTTGGCTATACAGCTAAGAAGTTACCTACGGTAAATTATTTGTGGATTTTGAAATGAGAAAATAAGGTATGCTATGTGTATTGACAAATGTAAAAATAATTTTATATGATTATTTAATCTTAAATTATTATATATAATAAATTTATTAATTTTTATAATATTTATCTTATACTTCATATTAATGCTTTATGATTGGTTGATAATATAAAACTTATTTAACGTCTGACCATTAAATTCTTTTAATTTTTATACCACAATTCCCTTATGTAAGTAATAAAAAACATCCTTTTCATTTTATTGTAAGAAGCAAACATATCCCACATAGAAACATGAACATGAATCAATGATTGAAAGCTGATTAAGCTTCCACTAGAGATGTCTTTATTTATTTCTCTTTTGGACATGAGTTTAACTTCCTACACCATTCATTTTTCTTATACACCCAGCAAAAAAAATTTATTCCAAGAATGTCCTTCATCGTTTTTGGTTAAAACTGATACACTCAACGTCTCTAAGCTTTTGTGCTTTTGTGCATTTGTGCTTTTCTGCTGCATTTTATGGTCTTCGGTTGGTGGTGTTGTTTTCGTGGTGGCGGAGGTGGTCATGAGTCGCGGTGGTTGCTTGGTTTTGGCTCGTCGAACATCCGTCGGAGGTACGTAAAGTTAAACCAATCTGGTATCATCCGTATGGATCATACGGATTGGCATTCCGTATGAGTCATATGGATTGTCAATCCGTAAAGACCATACGGATTGCCAATCCGTATGAGTTTTTTTAAATTTTTTTTTTAAATTTTTTAATTTTTTTACCCAAACAGATATAAACCTTTTTTTTAATCAAAACTTACATGTTTACATTTACACTGTGATTTTTTTAAAAAAATTTGAAAGGCCAGTTAAGAATATAAATAAGGAAAAATTAATTCTAAGGAGTATTTAAACACATGGACTTGCACATAATAATAATTAAAAACATCGTGAGTGACGGTAATTGAGATGAGAGACAGAGAGACAAACATAATAAATACCACCTAATAAAATATAAAAAAATGGAACGTTTTAACAGTAACAATTGAAATACAAAAATAACCAAACTAATCATAGTTCGAAAGATGTTGTACAACGAAGATGTCTTCTTCCATTTGAATCATTCTAGTGAGCATCATGCCCAACATCTGCATCGGTTATTGGGGGTTGTTAGGTAGCTGGTTGGTTAAAAATAACTAAAATTTCTATTGGACAAAAACGTTTCCAGTAGTTGGATTTTGCTAACACCTTTAAGACATCTTCATCGGTTATCAACTTTATTATGTAATATTCGATTATTTTTTCTGAATATTTTGCATGGGCTGGCTGTCAAAAAAATAATTTTTTGACCACTTGTAAGTTGTGAATTCCATAAGGGGGAACCCCTACAGGCGCAACTTGCTTGATGACATTCTTGAGTGTTTCAATGTTGTATCCTGAAGGAATTTCAAATCTTATTGGATTTGTTCCAGTGAAGGAGTAACCCACAAAATGCCCTTGCCATGGTATGTTCCACTTGTCGTTGTAATATAGCATTGCATCATGTGTAGGGACGATGGTGGATCGAAGTAGGTTGAGTATACTATTGAGTGTTCTATTGATGGTACATAGTAATTCTATAGGGCCAACACACGGGTATTACCCATTGCACATTAACATTGTACAAACATCATCATCATTTGTTAGTTACAGAGAATGAAAAAAATATTGGTGACCTACATCTAGGAATGGCTGTCGGTAGTAGATTTCATCCACAAACTGGTCATTGGTTAGCAGAAGGGTGTTGTGCATGCTACTCTTGAGTGTCTCAAAAGAATAGTCATTAGGAACCCGCATTGGTATTGTAGTAGGACATTGAAAAGAAACACTAGTTTATGCACTGAGTTGTAGGCCTACCAAATTTATGCACCTTTCTCCCATGAGATGCCAACTTCAGCTGGGGCCATTCCTGTAATATTTGTTAGTTACATAGCTACCTATAAAAGCTAAAAATAATTGTCTAATGGAATTATATTTAAATACAATCGTACCTCTCCCGTCCAAACCTTAGCTGCAATATGATCAGCATAAAGAGACAACACTGAAGTGTCATGGGGCCCACCAGGAAATCCCTCAACCTCAGTGGCATCAACGCTTCCCTCAACCTCAGCATCAACAGGTGCAACAACGTCACCATCGTCAACGGCTTGCTCAGCAGGCATGTCCTCAACAACCCCAGTCCTCCCGCGTTGTCTTCGTGCCGATGTTGTCGGCCATCGACGTGCAGGGGTTCTTCTTCAATGGCTTCTCTGCCTTCTCTTGCCAAAGCCTACCTTAATCCTATCGTAATCTGACATTCAAACCAATTTGTTACATTACAATCAGATTACTCTTAACCAAAACCTGAGATCATGACAATAAGTTACCTAACAAGTTCAAAGCATAGCCTTGTGGATCAAAAACTATCAGGGTTCCATAACATTACACAACATGCTTTCAAACAACAATTGAATTGAACTTCACTTCATTCATTAACTTTCAGATTACTCTTAACCAAAACCCGAGATCATGACAATAAGTTACCTAACAAGTTCAAAGCATAGCCATGTGGATCAAAAACTATCAGGGTTCCATAACATTACACAGCATGCTTTCAAACAACAATTGAATTGAACTTCACTTCATTTATTAACTTTCAGATTACTCTTAACCAAAACCTAAGATCATGACAATAAGTTACCTAACAAGTTCAAAGCATAGCCATGTGGATCAAAAACTATCAGGGTTCCATAACATTACACATCATGCTTTCAAACAACAATTGAATTGAACTTCACTTCATTTATTAACATTCAGATTACTCTTAACCAAAACCTGAGATCATGACAATAAGTTACCTAACAAGTTCAAAGCATAGCCATGTGGATCAGGGTTCCATAACATTTCACAACATGCTTTCAAATAACAATTGAATCGAACTTCACTTCATTCATTAACTATCAGATTACTCTTAACCAAAACCTGAGATCATGACAATAAGTTACCTAACAAGTTCAAAGCATAGCCATGTGGATAAAAACTATTAGGGTTCCATAACATTACACAACATGCTTTCAAATAACTATTGAATTGAACTTCACTTCATTCATTTAAAAAATACCTTAACAAAAGAACCTGACTTCACTTTATTTTCAATTTTTTTTTAAAAAAAACCCATATGGATTGACAATTCGTATGAAATACGGATTGGCAATCCGTAAGTCACATACAGATTGGCAATCCGTAAGGCACATACGGATTGGCAATCCGTAAGGCTTATATGGATCACCAATCCGTATGAGGTTTATGGATTGGCGATCCGTATGAGACTTACGGATTACAATTCTTTATTACAGATTGGCAATCCGTAAGGCTCATACGGATCACCAATCCGTAAGGTTCATACGGATTGGTAATCCTTATGAGGCTTACGGATAATCATTCCTTATTATAGATTGTCAATCCGTTTAGTTTAACACTTATACAGATTATCAATCCGTACTCATCCACAAAACGCTACCCAAGGAAGACGAAACGAAAGTCACAGAGAAAAACCACCACAACTACGACGACGACCAACGCAACCAACCACGGCAGCCTGAGAAGCAAAATAGACGACAAAGCACTGAACCAGACAACGGAGCACCGAACCTTGAATGCGTGGAAGAAAAGTCAAAAATTCGATTGCACAACAGAGAAGAAGGAGTGAAGTGAATGGTGTATTGGAAAAATTTAAAACGTTATATTTTATGTTTTTTTAACAAGGCTATTTGTGGAATTTCACAATTATTTATTGGGTGTATAAGAAATACAGTTGGTGTAGGAAGCATGACTCTTTGGACATTGCTACACATATTGGGTTACAAAAGCATTAGTGTGACAGATGCAAAATGCATTTTGCCTGGTTGATGTGGGCTTGTGGCCTGCACAACCTTCTTTTCTTCCTCAAGATAAAACGGTCTTGGCTTCGTTTGGAATAGATTCTTGTAGAATTGATTGAGTGATTTTACAGACTAATGTTAATAAATATAATTTATCATTTATGTTCAGAATGGTATTTTAAAAGCTGAGTTTGGAAAAATTAATTTTGGTTGAAGGTAATAAAGTACTATTGAAATGTAAATATGAGTGTTTTTTTTTTTTTTTTTTGTGGTTCTATGCTTAGAATTAATTTTA
>PYAF01000823.1:552804-587079 GCA_007407185.1 Glycine tomentella
GACTAGACTGAAAGTCTAAAATTGGCCTATGAAGTACATTGTTTTTCTCAAATTCTAAAGCTGGAATTTTTTTCTGAGGTTATTAGAATATTATCAAAGTGATACTTTTTAAGAAAACAACGAAGAAAAAGTGACTTCTTGGTGTGGCAGTCGCAATCAATACTAGCAATGAACACGTGAAAATGGCACTGACAAATTGGTTAACAAAGTAACAAGTTTCATGTCACCAGCAAGTAAATTATATAAAAAAAAATCTAAATGGCAAAAAGTCAGAAAGAGACCCTGAAAATATAGCACCAGAGAAGATAAAAAAATGTATAAGAAAATATGCATAGAACAGTTTACCATTTGACCTAGCTTGTGGCATGGCCATTGAAACCGTAGAATCAATCCCTCATCCCAACACATAAAATGATGAATTTGGATACGTATCTATAACCCTTTGTCATGGTATATGAGTTTGTGTGGTTCATAGAGAAACAAGAAAAATTAGAAGACTCTTAGGGGAGCTAGGGAAATTAATTTCTGCCCTTCAACAACCCTTTGGTGTGGTCTTCACATGGACATTTTTATAGTACATATATATAAATAAATCTCTCTATGTCATTATCTTTTGCATGATAATTCAGATTACAATCATTTAAATGCTTTGAGAAGATGTAAGCTACAAATTTTTTCTTCACCATCACTTCCAATTAAGAGAGCAAAAGGCCAAGCGAAACAGGACTTACCAAATCATCAACGCACTTTTATAGCTTTAGTGGGATTTTAGGCTCTAGTGGGTTTTTTTTTTGTGTGGATTGTCATAGAAATTATGACCCCCATGACTCTCTCTCACACACACATTGCACCACCAAACCAACATGCCTAAGATTTAGATTCTTGTATGATTTAAAAAGTGACACTTTCACAAGCAAAACGGTCCACACCTTAATTGGTGCTGGACCTGTGTGTATGCAACCCTAATAGTATGTATGTGACACCTCACATGGGACTTAGACCACACATACACGAGACTCCTATCCTTTCTCTTTCAAGTATTTGTACGTGCATCATGTACATCATGGAGGGCTATGTTCTTAGAATTAAAGGCATAGCTAATTGCCAACAGATCGAACTTGACACATTTGGTCGAATCTTCTTGCTCACACTAATTGTGATTTCGGTAGTTGGTTCTGATTTGCTAATCTCTCTTGTTCTTAGATGATACATAAGTTGCACTATATAAATCTTCGCTGAGGTTAGTTGTCTTCGAGTATGTTTGTATTTCAGGTAAGATTATTTTAAAAGTACGATCGAGAGTAAAATAAGTCTGGAATCATATTTGGCTATCTAAAAATTATGTTAATTAAAAGAAATTTTTTACCTTGGAAACTTAGTTTTAAAGAAATAAAACTTAAAATACCTTTGCAAAGTTAAATTTGCAAACTTTAATTCATACATGCACTTCCTCATCTCGTAAGATGCCTTCTTCTAAAACTTTTGAATATCAATATTCTTGAAAAATAAAAAGGCGTAAATAATTTGAATGGCGCGCAACTTTCACATAATGCAACAACATCGATCTGGTACTAGTAAATGGCACCATCAAATGTTTTTCACTTTGTCAAAATTGTTATTTGTCTCGTGTTTAGTGCCTTTCCGTCTTGTGACTGCTCACTCACGAACTTCACCACCCATATGTTGTACTTTTGGGCTTTCGTGACAGTGAAGGTGCTGCTCTTCTCGTGATAAATCTAACTCTCACTGCCAATAGAGTTGAATTTAAATCTTGTTTCTAACCAAGGGTATTCGCTAAGCTCACCACATATATAAGTATATAACACAAGAAATAAACAATTGAGAGAGAATGATAGTTTTCAGAAAAGAAAAAAGTTATTAAAGAGACAAAAAAGTTATTTCAATTCGCTAAGCTTGTATTTCCGTTCACCGTTGTATTCGATCAAATAATGGACGTTTCTATAGAAGCAAAGATGTTAACCAAAAAGTACATAATATGATTTTGTTTTGGTGAAAAGTACATAATATGATATATTTATCTTTTATGAACTTATTTAAGTTACTGAATTTTTTTATATTTTTAAAACATTAAATTTCTCTATTTGGTGTTTACTAATTTATATTTCAATTTTTAAGTAATACTCTTAAGACATCATTAATAAATCCGCTCCTTTATTATACGTTTGAATCTTCATTTTGAAAAGGAGCGTTTTAAGAGTCATTCGTCAATGAAAACAGTTTTATGGTTAAAAATTAGTTTAGATGCATATTTTAAACACTTTCAAGATCATGTTTGTAATGAAATACTCACCTTACAAGTGTCTAGGACATTTTCAATGAAGACTACTTTATATCAATATCATCAGCATCAACATCAACAACATCTTTAATTCAAGTTAATTGAGGTCGGTGATAGATAAATCCAATAATAGATAAAAAATAAGACAAATAAAGAGAAAGAGAAAGAGGAAGAAAAAGGGAAAAAAAATACAAAAGAAAGGAAAAATAAACTGAAAGAAAAGAAGGGTGAAAGGAGGAGGGAGAAAATGAAGAGGAAAAGAACTAAAAAAAAGGAACGACGGGAACATAGAGATAGTAATGGGTTTAACCCTCCACCAAGCCTATAGTTTTTCTCCACTCCGCCCTAAGACACAGCGTCCGCTAATCTATATCCCACTCCATTAGGTCTTGTTTAACTACCTTTCCCTAGGTAAGTTTCGGTCTATCTCTACCTCTCTTTGTGTCGAGCTCTTGGTAACAAACTCTTGTTCTTACGGGAGCATCCAATGGCTGTCTCATAACGTGTCCAAACCATCTTAATCTATGCTCTCTCATCTTTTCACTCACTGGTACTATTGCTACCTTTCGTCGAATATCATCATTTCTTATCTTATCCATCTTTGTATAACCACACATCCACCTTAACATCCTCATTTCTGCTACCCCTATTTTTTATGCTCATGTTGTCTATGTCCTGGCCAGCATTCTGCTCCATATAACATTGCTGGTCTTACGAATATTCTATAGAATTTTCCTTTTAGCTTAAGAGGAATTTTTCGGTCACACAAATATTCAGATACACTCCGCCATTTCATCCACCCTGCTTTGATTCTATGATTTACATCCTTATCAATCTCACCACCTTTGTGCAACATTGATTCCAAGTATCTAAAAACATCTTTTTTGGGTACCTCTTGATCAAGTAGATGCACTGTGTCTTGATCACCATGTCTTACCTATGAAAACTCACACTTCATATACTCCGTCTTGCTCTGGCTTATCGTGAATCCTTTAAACTCCCAAGTGTTTCTCCATAATTCCAGTTTCCCATTAACACCATCTTTGGTCTCATTAATAAGCACAATATCATCTGCAAAAAACATACACCACGACACTTCCTCTTGAATATCTTTTGTTAATTCATCCATCACTAAAGCAAAGAGATAAGTACTAAGAGTCGAACCTTGGTGAACATCTACCTTGATAGGGAAATACCTTGATGTCCCATTACAAGCTTTCACACATCTCCCATCATACGTATCCTTGATTGCATTAACATATTTTAATGATACTTTTTTCTTCTCAAGGGTCCACTATAAGACTTTTTTGTTGAATATAGGGGGAGTTGCAAGAAGAATCAAAGCAAGAATGAAGAAGAAACTTGATGTTTGCTTGAAGATATTTTTGCTTTTTACATGCCCAATCAAGTATGAAGGCATTTGTAATTTGTTTAAGTTTGGTTCAAGTACATTGCTTTGTGATCCTTGCATTGCATTTGCATTTCACATAAACATGCATTCATAGTTTTATTAAAATAAGAAAGCTGTTAAATGATTTCAAAAGAATCTAAGTTCTCATGATTATGTTTTTGAAAAAAAAAAATAAAAACTTACTGTTTTAATCGATTACACAACGATTTAATCGATTAAATGCTTTTGTTCTAAATTTGAAAAAGCCACGAAGAACTTTTAATCGATTACAAGCTTATTTTAATCGATTACATAGTGGATTCTGAAAATCATACATAATCGATTACCATAAATCCTAATCGATTACACAGGCTAAATTGAAAACTGTGATTTACTACTTTAATCGATTACCATGAATCGTAATCGATTACACATGCCAATTTGAAATTTGTGTTTTACTGCTTTAATCTATTACATTGCGTAATAATCGATTATTCTGTTCATAAACTTTTTCCAGAAAACTGAGGAACAATTTAATCGATTATTTAGTAGTTTTAATCGATTACACATGGAAAAATAATCGATTACACCAGTGGATTAATCGACTATTGCCAGTTAAATCAGTTTTATATAAAGCTTTGTGAGTCTATTTTCTATATATACATATTAAACGAATTATTCAATATACATGAGTGACTTACCCAAAAGACACTAAGCTTTCTAAGAGTTCAAGAGACTGATTTCTAAGTGAAAACACATCTTGTGAAAATCAAGATTTCTGAGTTTTTCTGTGAAGATGTGTTAAAGAAAAAAAGTTTTCAAGATATTGATTCTGAGCATTAGATTTCATACAACCTGAAATGTGTGGTAATCTCAATTCATTTTCATTCATTCATACATGAAGGATCACATGTTGTGTTTATCTTAAATCTTTTTTTATTTTTAAGATTTTGTGATATTTGTATTCATTTATGATAAATCAATTTGATTCTGTCAAGCTTTCTAGAGTAGGTTCTCTAGGTGAAAGATCTGGTTCTCAGAGTCTTAGTGATTTGTTTTCTAATGGGTTTTAGAATTCAGATTCTTTATCTAGGGTTGATAAAGATAATTACTCATAAAAAATATTTTGATTTAGTGAAAACTATGACCTAGTGTTGGTTGGAAGACGCTGGATGTAGCCTCTAAGTTTGTGAGGTGAACCAATATAAATTGCTGAGTCTCATTATTCTAATTCTGTATATCTCTCATTGCTTGTGTTTGGGTAATCAATATATAATCAACAAAACAAAGTTTCTGGCATTACTTGCATAACAAGGTTGATCTTGGTTGAAAGAAAAGTTCTGGTTTGAAAAAAGGTTTTAAGTGATACGATCCAGATTTCAAATTCTGCAAATTGTTTCAAGAAAATTTTTAAATGCCTGTTTTAAACCAATTCCCCCCCTTTTGGTTTATTTGAAGAGTGTTCATTGTGTTTTCAATTGGTATCAAGAAATGGTTCTTGAAAGTTATTCAAGATCACTTTTTTTTCAAAGAAAATGAATACTACTCAAATAACTTTTAGAGAGGGAGCTTTACTCAATCGTCCACCAATGTTTGAGGGTGAGCATTTTAGTTTTTGGAAAAATCGTATGCAGATCTTTATTCAATCCAATGATCCCGGTGCGTGGAATGCTACCGAAAAAGGTCCTTTGATTCCAATGAAAATTGTTGATAATAATTTGATTCCCAAAGAATGGGATGAAATGACAGATGCTGAAAAAAGAGTTGTACAATATGATTTTAAAGCTAAAAACATGATTACATATGCTTTGTCTTCTGATGAATTCTTTAGAACTGTGAGATGCAGAAGTGCAAAAGAAATATGGGAGATGTTGGAGGTAACTCATGAAGGAACAGATGAAGTAAGGAGATCAAGGAAGCATGTTTTGGTTCATGAATATGAGATGTTCAAGATGAGCAATACTGAAAACATATCTCAGCTGCAAACAAGATTCACACACGTTGTCAATCATCTTCTTGGTCTTCGAAAGACATTTGATTGAAGAATTGAACATCAAAATACTAAAGTGTCTAACAAGACCATGACAACCAAAAGTTACGGCAATCAAGGAATCCAAATGTCAAAACTAACCAATGCAGAAGATGTAGAAAAGAAACATAAAAGCATAGCCTTGAAAGCTGCATCCTCTAAAGTTGAGAAAGAAGAAGATTCAAGTGAAGAAGATGAAGATGACAACATGAATCTAATTGTCAAAAGGTTCAGCAAATTCATGAGAAGGAACAAGAATAGAAAGTTCACAAAGTTCAACAAGAGAAATGACAACAATAACAACAACACCTCTACCAACTTCACTTGCTTTGAATGTGAAAAGCCTGGACACATCAAATCTGAATGTCCAATTTTTTTGAAGAAGCAACAAGGTGAGAGGAAGATAAAGAAGGAAGGAAAGTCAAAGAAGGCATGTATTGCTTGAGAAGACAATGAATCAACAACCTCTGAATCTTCAAGTAAGAATAAAGAAGCTAATGTTTGCTTCACATCCACATTGAGTGATGATGGTTACTCAAGTGCTGAATCTGAGGTAAGTTCTGAATATGATAATATAGTTGATGCTTTCCATGAAATGCATGATGAGGCTCAAAGGCTAGCAAAGTCAAATAATAAGCTGAAAGGAGCTCTAAGATGGCACATCACCAAACTTGCATAAATGCAAAGTAAACTTTGTAAGTTGAAAGAAGAAAATGAAAAATTTCTTTCAAGTTACAAGGCCAATGGGTGTATATGTCCCTCTTCCTCCTCCAAGGAAGAAAAATGAAAATTGTTACAAGAAGAGTTTGATGCTTTCAAAAGAAGCCAAAGAGAAAAGTATATGTTCCTTCTTTTAGAAAATAACTATTTGGTTGATCTTTTGAAAAGGCTTTATAGAGGAAAATGCAACTTGGCTTAAATGTTAAGTGTGCAAAAATATGCTCGAGATACTTCTGGTTTGGGTTACAAACATCGTTTAAAATCTTGTGGAAAAAACAAATTTGTACCACCAAAACAAAAGAATCAAAGGAGCTTTTGTAAATCAAAGTTTAATCAAAATGCTTATTTTGAAAGATCATCAAGAGTTGTAACTTGTAACTATTGCATGAAGAAAGGACATACATCTTTTAAATGCTATGCTAGGAAATATTATGTGCCTAATGGAGAATGTATTTGGGTGCAAAAGAAAAAGAAAATAGCTAACTACTATGGACCCAACCTCAATTAGGTACATTTGCTTGTTACTTGATTTGAATTTTGTAGGTGTGTCTAAGAGCAAGATCATCACTATGGTATCTTAATAATGGCTGCTCTAGGCACATGACAGGTGACATATCCATGCTTACAAATGTCATACTAAAAGATTGAGGATTTGTCACTTACGGCGATAATAACAAAGGGAAGATAATTGGAGAAGGAAACATAGGAGACAGCTTTACTATGATCAGAAATGTTTTGTATTTTGATGGCTTGAAACATAATCTCCTAAGCATAAGCCAACTATATGACAAAGGGTTCAAAGTTTCTTTTAACAACAACTGCTGTTTGATTTGTGACAGTAAAAATCATGAAGTTATCCATGTTGGTAAGAGAAAGGGTAACATTTATGTGTTGTCCATTGACCATGCATTCATTCAAAACACTAGCTGTCTTGTAAGTTAAACTAATGAAACATGGTTATGGTATAGAAGAGCAAGTCATATAGACATGCATCACATGAATAAGCTTGTAAGAAAGGACTTGGTTATAGGATTGCCTAAGATTAAGTTTGAGAAGGATAAATTATGTGAAGCTTGTCAAAGAGGTAAACAAACAAAGAATTCTTTTCAAAGTAAAAATGTTGTTTCTACTTCTATACCTCTTGAGTTGCTTCATATGGATTTATTTGGTCCTTCTAGAGCCATGAGCTTGGAGGTAATTTCTATGGGCTTGTTAATCATGGTGGAGAATTCCAAAATGAACATTTTGAAAATTTTTGTGAAGAATTTGAAGTTAATCACAATTTTTCAGTTCCAAGAACACCTTTACAAAATAGTGTTGTGGAAAGGAAAAACAGATCACTTGAGGAAGGTGCAAGAACACTTCTAAATGAAACAAACTTGCCTAAGCACTTTTGGGTGGATGCTGTAAGTACGGTTTGTTATACTTTGAATAGGATTCTCATAAGGCCCATTTTGAAGAAAACCCCTTATGAACTATACAAAGGAAGGAAACCAAACATATCTCATTTTAGAGCATTTGGCTGCAAGTGTTTTGTGTTAAATAATGGTAAAGATTCTCTTAGTAAATTTGATTCTAAAGCTGATGAAACAATTTTTCTTGGTTACTTTTTGCAAAGTAAAGCTTATAAGATCTTTAATAAAAGAACATTGTGTGTTGAGTAATCTGTCCATGTTATACATGATGAGACTAACCCTTCCAAGGAGGATTAGAAGTGTGATGTTGATGCAGGACAAATGGAAGAATTTCTGCAACTTAATAATTTGAATGAAAAAGAAAAAGCTGAACCAAATGATGAACTGGAATAGTCAACTCCTTTACAAAAGTACAAGGATTCGAGAACTACTAAAGATCTTTCCCTTGACAACATAATTGGGGAAGTATCAAAGGGAGTTTATACTAGATCCTCTTTAAGAAATCTTTGTTGTACCATGACTTTTGTTTCACAAATTGAACCAAAAAGTATTGATCAAGCTCTGCTGGATGAACATTGGTTAATAGCTATGCATGATGAATTGAATCAATTCAAAAGAAACCAAGTTTGGGAATTAGTTCCTAGACCATCTACTCATATTCCTATTGGCACAAAATGGGTTTTTCAAACAAGCTAGGTGAAAGTGGCATCATAATAAGGAACAAAGCTAGATTGGTTGCTAAAGGAGACAACCAAGAGGAAGGCATAGATTATGATGAAACTTATGCTCCAGTTGCTAGATTAGAAGTCATTAGGTTGTTACTTGCATATGCTTGTTTGATGAACTTTAAATTGTTTCAAATGGATGTTAAAAGTGCATTTTTGAATGGTTACATTAAGGAAGAAATATATGTAGACCAGCCTCCTGGATTTATTGATTACAAGCATCCGAACCATGTTTTCAAATTAAGAAAAGCTTTATATGGTTTGAAACAAGCACCAAGGTCTTGATATGAGAGGTTGAGCAAATTTATGCTTGAACAATCTTTCATAAGAGGATAGGTTGACAAAACTTTGTTCATCAAGAAAAGAGAAAATGATATCTTGCTGGTTCAAATTTATGTTGATGACATTATATTTGGTTAAACTAATCAATCTATGTGCATAAAATTTTCTGTCCCAATGCAGAGTGAATTTAAGATGTCAATGATGGGGGAGCTTACATTCTTTCTAGGATTACAAGTCAAGCAAATGAAGAATGAAACTTTCCTTAGCCAAGCCAAGTATTGTCTGAAAATTATCAAGAAATTTGAAATGGAAAATTGCAATGATGCTGCAACACCAATGGCAACATCTACATAACTTGATTCAGATGACAAAGGAAAAAGTGTTGATGAGTCCAAATACAGGGGAATGATTGGTTATTTGCTATATTTAACTGCAAGTAGACCTGACTTTATGTTAAGTATATGTTTGTGTGCTAGATACCAAACAAATCATAAAGAATGTCATCTATCTGGTGTCAAAAGGATCCTCAAATATCTCAAGTCTACACCAAAAGTAGGACTTTGGTATCCAAAAGGTACACCTATCAGCTTGATTGGATATTCTGACTTTGCAGGGTGCAAATTGGATAGGAAGAGTACCAGTGGTACATGTCACTTGTTGGGAAGCTCTTTTATTTCTTGGCACTGCAAGAAGAAATCATGTGTTGCCTTATCTACTGCTGAAGCTGAATACATTTCTGCTGGAAGCTGTTGTGCACAAAGCCTTTGGTTGAAGCAACAACTTCAAGACTTTGGTGTTGAGATACAGGACATACCCTTGCTGTGTGATAACACAAGTGCCATCAACATATCCAAAAATCCGATTATGCACTCAAGGACCAAGCACATTGAGATAAAACATCACTTTATCAGAGATCATATCCAAAAGGGTAACATCAAAATTGAGTTTGTTGAAACTAACAATCAATTAGCTGATATTTTCACAAAACCTTTGGATAGAGATAGATTCTTTACACTTAGAAACATGCTAGGAATTCTTAATGAATCTAGTGTGTTCTAGCATGCTATTTGTGTGCTCATCTACATGAAATTTCATCATTTATTAGCAATTCATTCAAAATATTGCAAATTCAAAATGTGCTGCATAATTACTGTTCATACTGATAAATTGACTGTTATAATCGATTAAGACTCGGAATAATCGATTAAATGGACTTTAAAAGCTTTTTAGAATGAATTTTGTACTCATGTAATCGATTACAGAGACGAAATAATCGATTATTCTTCATTCAAAATTATTTCAAAAATTAACGTTCATTGGAATAATCGATTACGACTTCGAATTAATCGATTACACAAGATAAAAAAATCCTTTAAAACATGACATTTCATTGGAATAATCGATCACATAGTATTGTAATCGATTACACTTCATCTTCCTGAAATAAATCACTCACTAGTTTAATCGATTACTTCTCGAGTTATTTGATTACAGCCCTTTGCAGAAACCATTTTTGCTTACGAATTAATCGATTAAATAAGCTCATAATTGATTATTCATGGAGTTACTACAAAAATCAACAAGATTTCTTGGAAATTTAAACTGCCCAACTGTCAGTATATTCAAAATTTGAAACTTCTGAGCTTTTATGTTAGTGGGTAAATTCGAAATGACAGTTACATTTTCAAATTTCAAACTTTGGAGCCTAAAATCTTCTATAAATACAGCTTTGTTGAAGAAAGGAATCACACCATTCTCTTCTTCTACCTTAAGTCTAGTTGTGCTTTTCTATTGCTCTTCTTCTGAGTCTAGAAACCCCGCTCATTTAGTTTCTACCTCTTTATTCACTATGTCTGCCCCTAAGAGATCAAAAACGTCTAAGAGAAAGACTGCTGAATCTTCTAACCCTGCTATGAATAGGTTAGATCATTGGTTGTCTACTGAGCGTGATAAAATTAATTACCTACAGTTTAATGCCACTAAACTCATTTGCCCTCCCAAACATCTTGACTTTAGATGGTTTACTAGAGAAGGTTTTCAATTCCCTGCTATGATTGACGCCCAGGGATTGAAGAAATTTGTTGAGATGAAGGGTACTTTTTACCTTAAATTAGTGAAGGTGTTTTACACCTGTGCTAAAGCTTCTATGGATGGGACTATCCCATCTCAAGTTAATGGGGTGGCCATGGAAATCACTCCTGAGGTCTGGCAAGAAGTTGCTAGCATTTCCTTTGAAGATGAAAGGAAATTTGAGGAAGAGGCTGAAGGTTATAATAGGGTTGAAACCTATAGAGGGATGCTTCTTGACCCTCAAATGAGGCTGAAATTGAGGCCTAGTACTGGTCCAATGACTTATGAAGATAGACTTCTTCATTACATAATCACCTATATCCTGACTTCTAGATCTACAAATCATGCCCAAGCCACAAATGATGACATACAACTTGTGTATGGCATGAAAAATTCCATTCAGATGAACTGGATCCTCATCATTGAGGAAACCATGCTGAAAGCCAAGAGATTGGTTAACTATCCATTTCCATATGTTGTTCTTGTGTCTAGATTCATTGATTACTTCAAGATAGATGTCTCTAATGAGGTGGTTGACAACACTAACTCAAGCAACAGTCTCATCAAGGAGAAGCATTTTAACAAGCTTGGGATTCTTAAAACTCCCTATGGATGGCAGATGGCTGGACAACAAGTTCCTCCTGCAGGTGCTGAAGAAGAAGAAGCTGAAGGCCTTGCTCAGCCATCCTACAGCCCCTTTGAATCTCTAATAATTCAAGCACATGGCTGAGACTAATTCATCTATGGAAGAGATGAAATCTAGACTGGAAAACATAGAGGTTAGGCTTGTTCTTGATGACTTTGACAAACTAGTTTAGGTTGCTTATGTTCTTGATGCCTTCTGTCTATTTTTGAGTATGTTATGTTTGGTTAATGTTTTGCCATTTTTCAATGTACTACATCATCTAAATCAATTAATATAAGTTCTGTTTTCTCTTCTTAATATTCTCTATGAACATTATTTTTGTCTTTGATAAGCCAAATAGGGGTAGAAATAATTGTAATAATCATAGTGGGAGAAATGAGAAATAACTCTGTTTGTTTAAATGGGGAGAAATAATTTGTGATGTGCTCTGTTTGTTTGCTCTGTATTTTCATGAGAAATTATACAAGTCAGGGGGAGCAAATTTAAAGCATTGTATACTTAACACTTGTTCATACTTGTTCTTGCAAAAGCTGAGTTAAATTTCAGGATATCAAGTATAATTCTTCTATCATTCATCCCTCAAAAGCAATCAAAAGTTAAACAAATGGACAACTAATATTTGGCATGCTCAAAGCCAAAAAAGGGAAGATTGTTGAATATAGGGGGAGTTGCAAGAAGAATCAAAACAAGAATGAAACAGAAACTTGATGTTTGCTTGAAGATATTTTTTCTTTTTACATGCCCAATCAAGTATGAAGACATTTGAAATTATTTAAGTTTGATTCAAGTACATTGCTTTGTGATCCTTGCATTGCATTTGCATTCACATAAACATGCATTCATAGTTTTATTAAAATAAGAAAGATGTTAAATGATTTCAAAAGAATCTAATTTCTCATGGTTATGTTTTTGAAAAAAAATGAAAACTTACCGTTTTAATCGATTACACAATGATTTAATCGATTAAATGCTTTTGTTCTAAATCTGGAAAAGCCATGAAGAACGTTTTAATCGATTACAAGCTTATTTTAATCGATTACATAGTGGATTCTGAAAATCATACATAATTAATTACCATAAATTGTAATCGATTACACAGGCTAAATTGAAAACTATGATTTACTGCTTTAATCGATTACCATAAATCGTAATCGATTACACAGGCCAATTCAAAAATTGTGTTTTAGTGCTTTAATCGATTACATTGCGCAATAATCGATTATTTTGTTCATAAACGTTTTCCAAAAAACTGAGGAACAATTTAACCGATTATTTAGTAGTTTTAATCGATTACACATGGAAAAATAATTGATTATACGAGTGGATTAATCAATTATTATCAGTTAAATCAGTCTTATATAAAGTTTTGTGAGTCTGTTTTCTATATATACAACGAATTATTCAATATACATGAGTGACTTACCCAAAAGACATTAAGCTGTCTAAGAGTTCAAGAGACTGATTTCTAAGTGAAAAACACATCTTGTTAAGATCAAGATTTCTGAGTTTTTCTGTGAAGATGTGTTAAAGAACACCATATGTAAGTCTTTCTTCTTTTCTCGATACCTTTCCATTAATTGTCGCATCTAGAAAATAACTTCTATGGTACATCTTCCTGGCATAAATCCAAATTGATTTATGGAAACCTTGGTCTCCCTCCTTAGGTGATGTTTAATAACTCTCTCCCACAACTTCATAGTATGGCTTATGAGCTTGATGCCTCTATAGTTAGAACAATTCTGGATATCTCCCTTGTTTTTGTAAATAGGCACAAACATACTTTTCCTCCAAGCATTATACATCTTATTTGTTTGAAGAATCTTATTGAAAAGAGTGGTCAGTCAATTTATTGCCACATCTCCAAGGCTTCTCCACACTTCAGTAGGGACATCATTGGGTCCCAAAGCTTTGTTATTCTTTATCGTCTTTAAAGCCTCCTTAACTTCATGTGTATTAATTCTGCGCATAAATCTTCTATCCAACTCATCAAAAGTGTTCTCCAAATCCACCACACTTTTATCACCATCCCCATTAAAAAGTTTGTTAAAGTACTTTAGCCATCTTTCACTTACATCTTCATCTCTTACCAAAAGGTTTTGATTTTCATCCTTGATACATCTAACTTGGGTGAGGTCTTTACTCTTCTTATCCCTCAATTTTGCAAGTTTGTAAATACCTTTTTCACCATCCTTGCTCCCATGATTTTTATACAAATCATCATAAACCTTGCCTATAGCTTTCTGTCGGCTTTCTTTGCATTTTTTCTTGCTACTCTAAACTTTTGCAAATTTTCATCATTGGGACATTTATGCAAAGATCTAAAGCATTCTTTCTTCTGTTTAATAGTCTCTTGCACCTCTCCATTCCACCACCATGTTTCCTTTGTAAAAACTTTGTTTCCTTTGCTTTCACCCAGGACTTCCCACATTTGGAACACACATAGTCATCTTATTCCATATTTCATTGACTTCTCCAATAAACTCCCACAATCCTTCATGCAACATGTTTTCCTTAAACTCTATTTGTTTTTCCTCCTTTAGCTTCCACCATCTTATCCTTAGGTTTTGAACCTTCTTACTCAAATTAAGAACTTTGTTGAATGGAACCTCCAGAACTACCAACTTATGTTGTGTCACAACATATTCTCCAGGATAGACCTTGCAATCAATACAATCTTCCCTTCTAGCCATAAAAAAATCAATTTGACTACAATTTTGACCACTATGATAAAGTGATAAGATGAGACTCCCTTTTTCGAAAAAAGTGTTTGCTAGCATCAAATCATAGGTTAGTGCAATGTTTAAGAAATCTTCACCAGTCTCATTTCTCGTCCCATAGCCAAAACCTCCATGAATTCTATCAAAACCTCCATTGTTTTTACTAACATGACCATTTAGATCTCCTCCTAAGAAAATCTTCTCCTCTCGTGGTATCCTTATCAAAACGTCCTCCAAGTCTTTCCAAAATTGGTTCTTTTCATTTAATTGCAGTCCAACTTGGGGTCCATACACACTAAGGATATTTAAAATTAAATCCCCCACAACAAGCTTAATCATCATAATCCTGTCGCTTTTCCTTTTGATGTCAATGATTTTATCTCTGAAACTTCTATCGATCATAATTTCAACTCTATTTTGACTCTTGGTTGTACTTGTATACATCAACTTGAAACCGGTGCCCTCCACTTCCTTGGTCTTTTCTCCTACCCATTTAGTTTCTTGCAAGCAAGCAATATTCACTTTCCTTCTGGCAAAAACATCTGCTAACAACCCAACTTTACCTGTTAATGTTCCTATGTTCCAGCTTCCCAATTGCATCCTTAACCCCTGGGCGGTGTTTGCTCACCACGCTCGCCCATCTGCGTGTTAGGACCCTTGCCTATTTATCACCAAATTCGGGTGAAGACCTGACGCCTAGGGATGGCAAAAAGGGCCAGGCCTGATGGGCCGACCCGTTTAACCCACAAAAAATGTGGGTTAGGTTGAAATCGTAAACCCACATAGAGTAAACGGGTCGGGCCAACCCGGCCCACTAAAATGCGGGCCAAAATCGGGACCAGGCTGGGCCAACCCGCCGGTCCCTCAGCCCACAAAGAAAATGAAATAAATAATGTGAGTGTCGTTCCATACTAAGCAACAAGGTACAACCTACAGCGGAGTGAGCGGACAACCTTTAATAAAATTAAAAAAAAAATAGAAAGATATATATAATATAACAATATTATATATTTTCATTTGAGTGGTTGATAATGAGAATAGAGTGTGAGTGTGTGACTGTGTGAGACTGAGTTTCAGAGTTTGTGAGAGAGAGAGGCTGGCTTGAGATATTTTCCTTCGTCCTTCTTGCTTTCGCGTTTCACCTTCTTGCTTCCTGCTTCTGGCATGATAGTCGCAGCAACTTCAACCTTCATCCTTCTTGCTTCTGGCACGACGACACCTCTGGTCTGCACCTTCGTCCATCCGAGCGTCCCGGTGTCCCGTCCATCTGAGCTTCCCTTTCGTCCGGCGTCCCGTCCGTCCATCCGAGCTTCCCCTTCCCCTTCGAGCTATACTTGAGTGTTGTCTGGTGGTGAGCTTTGTGCAAGATATTAGGTATTTTTCTTTTAATGTTTTTGTGTTGCCTCTATTTAGACTAATTTGATTTGTTGTCCGCTTATTGCCAGTGTACGTGTTTCTTTTCTAGTTGTGCTGGAAACCTTGGCCTCATTTACTTTTTTGTAAATTCTATTGAAATAATAAAGTTCACATACTATTTTTTTATATCATAAAATCTTAAATTATAAATAATTTATTAATGTATATATAAATCACGATTGCATGTCTTGACAATTTATAAATACTTTAATTTATAATCATGTGATAAACACAATTGTTGAACATTTTGTGTATTTATAAATACTATTTTATTCTGTAATGAAAGTATTATTAAGTGAATTTTTTACTTAAAAAATAATTTTAAATTGCATTCTTTCATATATACTAGTATTAACAAAGAGTGTATGTTATCTTTAAAAAACATTAATTTACTAATACTATCTGTTTCAAATAGTGATACATATTCTTAACTCCCATATTTTGAATTTATATAAATTCAACCTTTTAAAATCAATTATGTTGTCTTTTTTAAAAAAATATTTTTTATTAAACGGGCCGGGTTGGCCCGCTGGCCCACTAACCCACCTCAAAGTGGGATGGACTAGCATTTCCAGCTCACTTTGTAAAAGTGGGCCAGCCCGGCCGACCCACATTTTTGGTGGGCTTGGGCTAGCCCAACCCATTTTTGGTAGGCTGGCCCACTTTGCCAACCCTACTGGCGCCTTACCTTTCGGCATGGACCCTAGCTCACTTATCACTATATCCTGGGATCGATGTAGCGCCTTGCCATGTGGCAAGGACCCTAGCCCATTTTTCGCTACACTCGGGGCCTGATGTAACGTGTCGCTATGAAAGGTACACCCCAACGAAATATCATAAATGTCTATCTAATAAAAATCTATTTTTTTATGGTGGGTTCACCACCCCTGACACCAACCCTCATCCTTTATCTTGGTTTGGGACATGCCATGCATGCAAACACACATAGATAGAGTTACTTTATACCAATACTATATTCATAAAAAACATATATCAAAATCAATTACCTAATAACACATAAATCATACTATGTTTATTTAATAATAGAGAAATGTTACTAACACACTCTTTAACATTCTATGTGTGACTGAAATTTATTGATTGATCTTTAATAAATTTCAGCAAATAATGGGTGTTGAAAAAAAAATATTACTAGTATAATTCTCTTAATAATAATGCAAAGTGAAACTCCATTAGGGTAAATAAAGGAAACAAACAAAATAATAGGTTTATTCTATGAGTTTTAAGGGTATTGAACTGAGTGTAAAATACTTTTATATTGTCGTTTAATTATTATTTGTCGTTAATATAACTTTAAAATAATTATCATAAAAATTAATAAATTTATCATATATGATAAATTGTGATTAAATGATGGTATAACTTTTTTTTAGGATCATCTAATCTTTTTTCACTTATTCTATTTTGATTTGTGATATAGTTATTATAACCCAACAGTGGTACAATGGTTATGATAGAGCCAGAAAGAAATAAAAAATAAAAGAGAGTTTAGACTTTAAAAAGGGTTGGCTAAGAGAAGTTTCTGCAATCCCATCCGAAGTGATGGGTTATTATCAATATCCAATTATATAGTGTGGTATTAATGTGCTTTTATAAAAAAACCATAGTCTTTAGCAAATCAAAGTGGCGATTCCGAAAGTACTGTTTTTCAAGTGCCTAAAACAGGGACACTTAGGCTTTGATTGAGAGTTTGGAAGGGAAGGGAAGGAAAGGAAAGATATTCAAGGAAAAGGGAGGGGAAGGAAAGGGAGGAAATGAGGGAAGTTCCTTTCTCCTTGTTTGAGAGTTAAAAATATATTAAGAGAGGGAAATTGAGAGTTAATAAGATGTTAAATGTGAAAATTATATAATTTAAATGTAAAAATATATTAAAAATATATTTTAATATATTTTTGAATTTGTAGTTGGGGTAGAATAGTAATTTTAATTACTTTTCCTTCTAAAAACTCCCAAATTGGGGGAACAACAATTTTTAGGCTTTGGATAATTTCAGAGGAGTTTTAAAAATCCTCAAATCTTTCTCCTCAAAAATTAGAACTCCCAAACAAGGAGATGTCACCACCTAAATCTTTCCCTTCCCTCCCTTTCCCTCTAAAATCTCTCTCCCAAACAAAGCCTTACTTACCTAAGCCAGCCCTTGAACTTGAAGCTTGTGTGAGAGTTATGGCCTTTTCACTATTAATTACAAGATCTATCTCCACGGATCTAAGTGGGATAAGCATGAGTCCTCCTCGATCCACCTTCTCATTTTTTTTAAAATATATATATATATATATATATAATTAGTATAATTAGTATTTTAGTATGTATATTTTATATCAATATAATTCATAATATTTTTAATGTATAAATTATAGTCTTAAATATTTTTTTAGTTCTTGTAATTTAATACTTTTTGTTTTTCTTATTTTTAATTCTTACAAATTATGTTTGTTTTATTTTTCGTTCTTATAGAGTTTTGAATAATATTTTTTTCACTATTTAAAATACTATCTAAAGCACTTTAAGGAAGAAAAATAAAACAAATATAATTTACGAAAACTAAAAATAAAAAAATTAAGGACGAAAATCAAAATAACGATAAAATTATACTATAATTATAATTTATAATAAATAAATATTTTAAATATATAAATTATATTTTTATTTATAAAATGAATGATATAAATTATAATACAAAATCATTTTAATATCGATAACTTTAAAAAATAAATTAAAATTTAAATAGAAAAATAAAGATTAAAATGATACATTGAAAGAGATTGCTAGTAAAAATATTTTTTTTTTAGACAAAAGATAATTAAGTATAGACATAAAGAGTCAATTTTATGAAAATAAATTCAAAGTTATGAAATTTATTTTATTCAAAATCAATTTCATCAATGTTGATTAAAAAAACGATCTTATGTAGTTTAGAAATATACAAGAAAAATGTACCCCTTCAAAATTTTAGTTTTGTAAAGGGGAGAAGTTTTTCCATATCCTGGCATCATGATTCGTAGGAATAATGTTTCTTAGGAATGAATAAAATCTGTTTGGTTGACTATTGTGAATATTTAGATAAGTTTCTTGGGAACCAAAGAGTTATGTGATATTTTTACTAGTTACCTTAATTTAATAAGAATTACATGATATTTTGTTATTGTGCTAAAAGAAAATTAACTTAGGAATGTTAAGATTCTCACCTCCCTCCATGAGATTTTTTTTTTTGAAAAATTAGTTAAAAAACATTCTAGGAAAACATTCTTTCCCAAGAATGTAATTTTTTTAAAACAGACACCAAACATGGGAAACTAGGATTCCCAGGAAACTAGAAGTTTCTCCCCTACCAAATGTGTTAAGTCTAATGACTTACACCAAATCATATCTATTAAATTGAATTAATATAATGACTTCTAATATTTTAGCTAAAAAGTAATTCATGGTTGTTTTATGGCCACACATGAGATCCGGTAAAAATCATTATGGTCTAATATGTTTATTCAATCTAACAATGTAAGTTTTTTTTTACCGGCAAATAAAAGATATCATTAAAAAGAGGTATTGGATATTTCATTTAAAGCCTTCATGGTATAAGTATAACAACACAATCCCATGCACCCCTTTCTTCTCTGCTAGGGTTTGCTAGTTTTCTAGTGTCACTTTTACAGCTCGTAAGGGCCTCCCTTAAGACACCTTTCTTTTGGTTTCTTCTCCCAGTTTTCTGCTATCCCTTAGCCTGTATATGAGTTTTCTCTATGGATCTCTAAAAGGTGATTGATGGGTGATTCAATCATTCCAAAAGCATTCAATACAACCATGGATGGTGTATGGTAAGTGCGTGGAGATATAAGGATATGAGATGTAGGGAGGAATCTATACAACTTCCAACTCTTCAAAGAAGCAGACACATAGTTGATTATGAATAGAGCCCCCTAGAATTTTGACAAGAAGCTCATCGTCATCAATAAGCTCCCAAAGGACAAAACGTCAGAGGAGATTACTCTTAAAATGCCTAATTTTGGGTATGGGGCTAAGGACAAAAGACACTACGTCTGTACTAGGCAATGCTTTGGGAAAATTTATCGATTGTGATGCTTCAGAGGAGAATCGACTGGGAACAACCATGAGGGTAATGGTTTTGATTGATATCTGCAAACCACTCAAGAGGAGAATGATGATCGGATGTGGCAAGAATGGGCCAAAAAAGGTCTTCTTTAAGTATGCGATATTGGGGAATTTTTGTTACTATTATGGGAGCCTTGATCATACTTTAAAAGAGTGCAAAGAAATAAATGGAGGTGCTAAGGAAAATATGGATAGTCTTCCATTTAGCCCTTAGCTTAGGGCCTCTCTCCATAAACAATATGGCTACATGCAAGAAAAATGTAGCCTTTAGGGGATCAAGAAATTGTTGTGGGTTGAACTAAAACTCCCATCAAAAGAGAAGTAGGTTAAACCAAGAGAAATGGAGTTTAGTTATTTTGACTGGTGGTCAATGAGGATTGGAGGTAGAGTTTGTAGAAGGGATCATTCAACACTTTGATAGTTGTCAACTATCTCAAGAACAAACAGAGGAACAGACTGGAGATAAAGGAAGTAATAAACTCCTATCTCAAGGAGACAATCCATATGACCAAAAAAGGGGGAGTCACAAGAGACTGGAACAAACCAAGTTTCTTCTGAAAGTGAGAGATTAGCTATGAGAAAGGAGCAAGTGAATCGTTGGTGTGAAAAAGTTTGGTCGGGAAATTTAATGGGAAGAAAGGAGGTGGCCATAGGCACAGGTTGTGCAGCCCATGGAGTCCAATGACATCTATGGACAAGTTTCAAAAACAGAAAAGACATATGAAAAAAGAGAGTCACGTGACTTACTTAAACCTTTTAATTTTATTTTTTTAACACAAATAGTTTTAACCATTAGATTAACTTGTTTTAATGGACGAGATTTAGTGTAAGTCTAAATAATTTACACCTTCTGTAAATGGATCCCAACCTTTTATTATTATCCCAAAATCTTTATAGACGAAAGCAATCACTAGTTCCCAACCATGGGTTTAATGGAATCCTATACATAATCAGTTTATATATATATATATATATATATATAGTTAGGTAAGATTGATAAGGATTTGTATGGGCAACTCTTCATTGAAAGTTCAAAAAAAAATGCAACACCTTGGTCCAACCACGGTGTGCTCACATGAGGGTAAAAACAACAATTTTAGATGCGGAAACATAGACCATCTATGCACCTCATGTGTGTGCTTAGGAATTACTCATTGAAACACGTTGGGGTTTCAGAAATACCTTTATCACTTGAAGGCTCAAGGAAGATGATGCCCTCCAATGGTGATCCACACGATTATCGCCTTCTTGCAAGTGAGAACTTCTTCTTCTCCTTGATTCCTCCTTCTCCTTAGTGGCTTGCCAGGCTCATGCAAGGTATGAGGCTTTGAAGTATTTGGTTTCTTTTCTCAAGACTATGAAGGTGCCTTGAGGTCAGGTGAAGGTGCAACAAAAGATGAGAGAAGATGAGGTAGAGGAAAAACTAGAACTTGATTCAGAACCAAGAGAGGAAGGGGCAAAAATTTTCTCTCTCAATCCTCCCCACATAGGCGCCTATTTAAGGTGAGATGAGGTTGTTGCATTGCATTATCCTCTCACTCCAAATCAGCCCAAGTTGTTGGCAAAACTTGAAAAAAAGAATCTAGCAAGATTCTCTCCAAAAACTGCCACCTTCTCTCCCTCTCCTCCCTCCAAAGTTTGTTGCAACAATAACTCATTTGAATTTAGAATTCAAATGACAATGTTGCTGATAGATTCTTCATCTAATCTTTATTAGATAATTCATTTAGATAATTTAAATTATCCTCAACAACCAATGTTCTTGAGAGAATCTTCATCCAATTTTTATTAGATTATTCATTTAGATAATTTAAATTATCCTCAACAACATAACCTCAGAATTTAAAATTCAAATTCAAATTTTAAATTTGAAATTTAAATTCAAATATAAATTCAATCTTATCCCAGTTCCTAATTTGAATTTGAATTTGAATTCAAAATTTCAAAATTCAAATTTCAAATTTAAATTTCGAATTTGCCCAAAACTTACTTTTGTCAAGCCAACTCCTTGACTTACTAGGATTTATGACCCATGGCCAACCGGGCCTGCCAACACATTTGGGCCCTTTAGTGGAGAAACCAATTTCACTACCAATGCCCTAAATAGGACGCATGATTTAAGTGGGCTTGAAGTCCAACTCTAACCCAATTTAACTCATAGTCTTGATAAAGCCCAATAACTAATTACTGGCCCAAACTCGCTATAACTTGCAACAAAGAATAACCTTTTGTGTGACCCAATAGGCCCAATTAGTCACTGACATAAATAAACTCGGACCAATTAAACTCTTTTAACGGGCCCAATTCATTTAATGACCACATAAGACACTAGCAATGCTCTACCTTTCTAATTTGGATACTGTGTCTCCATCATCCCTCACATCGTCATTCAGATTTAGTCGAGAGCAAGGATAAAGTATCATCTCTCTTTATTGACTAAATATAAATTTTCACAGGAACTAGGAAACTTCTTCTATTGACTACAAGAAAGATCATGACTCCTCATGATCTCTTACTATGCATAAATTCCCGAATCAACTAGAAGTCATCCAAGCCTTACCGGTCTTGTGAATGACTAATCCCTAATAAGGGATTGAGTCCTTTCGGCATGTCCATCTATGTAAATATAATGAACGCACTTCAAATAACCAAGAGGGGGGTGAATTGGTTAAAACAGTCTTTTAAAAACTTTCTTTAAAATAATTTGCGAAATTAAAACTTGGATCATATCACTCAATCACCCTTAATCAAAAACATAAGTTTTCTTTCAATCAAGATCCTTGGAATGCATGTAATGTCTAAACTACTTGTTGATTATATATTGATCACCCAAATAAAAGTAATGAAAGATATTCAGAATAGAAAACAAGACACAACAATTTACACTGGTTCACCTCACTAACATGAAGGCTACACCCAGTGTCTTCCAACCAATACTAGGTTAGAGTTTTCACAAAATCAAAAGTATTCTTTTACAAGCAATTGCAAGTGATTATCTTTATCAACCCTAGATAAAGAAACTGAATTCTAAAACACTATTAGAAAACAAATCACAAAGATCCTAAGAACCCTACTCAGATATTTATCCTTAGAGAACACTACTCTAGAAAGCTTGAAAGAAACTATGTGATTTTCACAACAGAAATATGTAATCACAAAAAATCTAAAAGTAAGATTCAAGAGAGACACAACCTGTGATCCTTAATGGATGAATGAATGAATGAACGAAGTTACCAATCAATCCAGGTTGTATGAATGTCAATGCACATAATCAACTCTATTGAAATCTCTTTTTCTTACAAACACATCATTGCAAAAGCCAATAACCTTTTGATCTCACACAAGATGTGTTTCACTTATAAAATCAGTTTCTTGGACTTTTGAAAGTAGAAAACTTTGGGTCAATCATAAACTCAAAGAGTAGTTTGTTAATTAAAGAGCATACCCATAAAGCTTTAAATAGAAAACTAATTTAACAGAATGTAATCGATTAATTTGTTAAGGTAATCGATTATTTTAAACATATGTAATCGATTAATCCACAAGATAATCGATTAATTAGTTCTTGAGTTTTCTGGAAAATATTTCACGAATAAGATAATGGATTAATACGTGATGTAATCGATTAAAGCAATCAATGATATGTGAAAGAAGCTTTTCTAATCGATTACAGCAGATTCGTAATCGATTACAGCAGATTCGTAATCGATTAAAGCAACCAGACTATTTTCCAAATAAGCCTTGGTAATCGATTAAAGCAGACATGCTTAATTCGTAAAATACACTTGGTAATCGATTACAGAAGAGTGGTAATCGATTAAAGTGTTCTTCATGACTTTTCCAGAAATAAACACAAGCATGTAGTCGATTACATAATAATGGTAATCGATTAAAGCAGTGCACAATCTGATTTTTCCAAAACCATAAGCCATGAGATTTACTATTTCAAATGCACTCATTTAATCCTATTTACTAGATATGAATGCATGCAACATTGATTATGCAAATGCAATGCAAGGATCATTGAGCAATGTACTTGAACCACTTAGACAAATTACAATTGCCTTCAATTTGATTGGTCATGTAAAAAGCTAAAACTTCAAACCAAATACTTCAGCCTTGCATTGATAAACTTGAAGCTTCAACTCCCAACTCCCCCAGTATCTAACAATCTTCCCCTTTTTGGCTTCTGAACATGCCAAATGTAAATCAAATTTAATTGATCATTTGTTTAGCTTTTAACTTCCTTGAGAGATGAAAGGTAGGAATGAGACCTGAAACAAATTAGCCTCTTGCCAAGAACAAGTGTCAAGTATATTGATTGTCAAGTATCCATGCATTTCATTACAATTTGGTCCCCCTTACTTGGACATTTGTTAAACAATGAACAGAGCAAAACATAGCAGTATTAATCATTAATCAATCATTAATTATTTGATTATTTCTCACCCTATTTGGATGATTAAAGACAAAAATCAATACACAAACAGAGGTAAGAAGAATATGGAATCCTTAGTCCTTTTCTGGTACTTCAGGATCGTCTTTACGGTTGTCCAGTGAACCTCTCCAGGATCAGACTGGTATCGGCTCATAATGCTCAAAGCATATGAGGCGTCTGGTCTTGTGCATTGCATGACATACATGATGGCTCTAATTGTTGATGCATATGGAATCCTCTCCATGCGTTCCCTTTCAGTTGGTGTCTTAGGACACATAGCTTTAGAGAGATGAATGCCATGACTGACAGGAAGAAAACCCCTTTTCGACCCATCCATGCTAAACCTCTTTAGCATTTTATCTATGTACGTGGATTGGGATAATCCCAACAACCTCTTGGATCTATCTCTATAGATCTTAATACATAGTATAAAGGCTGCCTCTCCCATATCCTTCATGGTGAAGTTCTCTGACAACCAAATCTTCATGGATTGTAACATGGGAATGTCATTTCCAATGAGTAATATGTCATCCACATATAACACAAGGAAAACAACAACACTCCCATTAACCTTCTTGTAGACACATGGTTCATCTTTATTCTTGATAAATCCGTTACCCTTAACAACTTCATCAAAACAAAGATTCCAGCTCCTGGAAGCTTGCTTAAACCCATATATTGACTTCTGAAATTTGCATACCATATGCTTTTGGCCTTTGGACTCAAAACCTTTAGGTTGTGTCATATACATTTCCTCCTTCAAGAAACCATTCAAGAAGGCGGTTTTGACATATATCTGCCAAACCTCATAATCATGATATGCTGCTATAGCTAGCATAATCCTAATAGACTTTATCATAGCAACAGGTGAGAAGGTCATCTCATAGTCAATTCCTTGCCTTTGACGGTAACCCTTCGCAACCAACCTAGCTTTATAGGTTTGGATGTTCCCATCAGATAAGTCTTCCTCTTGAAGACCCACTTGCACCCAATAGGAACTATTCCCTCAGGTGGTGGAACCAAGGTCCATACCTTGTTTTGATGCATCGAATCTATTTCAGACTCCATGTCTTTTAGCCATTATGAGGAGTCAACATCCTTTTCTGCCTCAGTGTAGGAAGTGGGCTCACCATCCTCAATGGTCTGCTGATTCTCAATCACAAATCCGTACCTCTCAAGTGGATGACTAACCCTAGCACTCCTACGGAGCTGGGTGTCTATTACTTCTAGTTGAGGCATCGCGTGATCAACAGACTCGGGCTCTGCTATCTATCCTTGTAGGTCTTGAATTTCTTCAAGTTCTACCTTACTCCCACTATCTTCTTGAGAAAGTATATCTTCCTCAAGAAAAGTAGCATTCTTGGACACAATGACTCTTTGGTCCTCAAGGTAGTAAAAGTAGTATCCTTTAGTTTCTTTGGGATAACCTATTAAGTAGCACAAGGTGCTCCTAGCCATTAACTTTTCAAGTGCTAGGGTCTTGACATAAGCTGGACAGCCCCACACCTTGAGATAACTCAAGTTGGTATCTGATACATAGTAGTCATAACAGATTTCAATGGAACCCTATTAAGAAGATGTAGCACCGTATGTAAGGTGAATCCCCAAAACGATTTTCGGAGCTTCGTACCACTCATCATAGACCGTACCATGTCTAGCAAGGTTTCAGTTCCTCCTCTTAGACACACCATTCTAATGTGGTGTGTAAGGAGATGTCAATTGTGAGAGAATCCCATTATCTCTTAGATAATATTGAAACTCCTGACTCAGATATTCGCCACCTCGATCAGATTGAAGTGTTTTAATCATCTTGCCAAGTTGTTTCTCCACTTCATTCCTAAATTCTTTGAACTTTTCAAAGGCCTCGGATTTGTGTCTTATAAGATACACGTATTCGAATCTTGACTTATCATCAGTAAAGGTAATGAAATAGGAGTATCCTCCTCCAGCCTAAGTAGACATGGGCCCATAAACATCAGAATGAATAGGTTCTAATAACTCATTGCCTCTATGACTAGCAAGTTTCTTAACCTTGGTCTTCATCATTTTACCAGCCAAACAAGACTCACAAGGTCCAAAGGATTCAAAATCCATGGAATCTAGATAACCATCATGATGGAGTCTAGACAGTCTTGTATAATTAATGTGTCCCAACCTACAATGCCAAAGATAGGATCGATTACCTAATCTTGGATTCCTTGAATGCTAAGAATGTCACTATTCGAATCTAAATCCAAAACATACAATCCATTCACCCTAGATGCGCAAGCATAAACAAGATCATTCATAATGATGGAAAACTTGCCATCCCTTATTATAAAGTGAAAACCAGATTGTTCAAACTAGAAATAGAAATAATGTTTCAGAAAATAGACAGAGTATAGAAATAATTATTCAAATGTAAAGAAAGGCCCGTAGGCAACATAAGATCCATATCCCCAATAGCTAGTGCAACAACTCTTACTCCGTTCCCGACGCGGAGATTGATCTCATTCTTCCCAGCTTCCTAGGACTCTTTAGTACATGCAACAAATTACAGATATGAGAACCACAACTAGTATCCAATACCCATGAAGCTGAATCAACATTTGAAAAATTTATTTCTATAGTGAACATACCATTGGTAGAAGCATCACCATGGTTCCTTTCCTTAAGGCTCACAAGGTACAATAGGCAATTCCTCTTCCAATGTACTTCCTTCTGACAATGGAAGCATATAGCCTTGTCCTTAGACTTCTCTTTTCCTTTACCCTTGCCTTTGTCTTTCTTCTTTTTGGGCTTGCACTTGGGTTTGAGCTTGTCTGTCTCTACAGATTTACCCTTGCCTTTAGCCTTATTAGGTCTGCCAATCAAAAGAGCTTGAGTCATGTTCTTCTTAACAGCATCCTCAGCAGTGGTCAGGAGATTCAACAACTCTGGGAGTGTTGTCTCCACCTTATTCATATGGAAGTTGACCACAAACCCTTTAAATGAAGGTGGCAAGGACTGCAGAACTAAGTCAACACTTAGCTCATGGTCCATGATAAAACCTAAAGAACTAACTTTCTCTATAAGTCCAATCATCTTAAGGATGTGCGGTCCAACCACAGTGCCCTCAACCATCTTGCAGCCAAACAGTTCCTTGGAGGTTTCAAAATGCTCAACCCGCCCTTGCTTATCATAAAGTTCTTGCAAATGCAAGATAATGGAGGGAGCATCCATATGCTCATGTTAACGCTGAAGCTCCACAGACATAAATGCAAGCAATATGTATACTGCCTGCTCATTGTCCGCTAGGTGCTGTCTATGGGCTCCCCAGTCATACTCGACATACCCATCTTGTCCTTGAGCAAGGGCAACAGGAATAGGAGAATCCAGAACATACGCTATTTTTTCAGAACGTAAAACTATTTTTACATTCTGATACCAATCTGTGAAGTTTGGACTAGTTAACTTGTTAGCATACAGAATTGACCGTAAATTAAAATTTTCGGCCCTAACTCAATTGCTGAAAATAAAATAAACATACATAAGTATTTCACGATATTTAATAACCAAATATGAAGACTTTTACACATATATGGCCCTCCCACTATTTTCTCTAAAATCAATGACCCTCGGTGATTGATTTAGGGTTATCCTTCATAAGGATATCCATAGTGGGCTAAGAGAACGGCTAGGTTCATTAATCTTCGGCTGAGCCTGCAAAACTAACTTATCTAGTGGGTTGATCTTACCAACAACATCTCTATATCTTCTCTTAGATCATCATGTTGACAACTCTTTGTCACTTAGTGTCACATCACTATGTAACACCCTGACCACATTGCCCTATATGCATAGACCCGACTGAGCCTACAATCTATACACCTATTCTAGCACAAACCATCATCTTAAGTGTCGTACACTTTGGATAACACCGTCACCCAATGGAATGGTAGGTCTTAGCTGAGCTAGAGACCACTACTATGTAGAAGGGATTTGAGTGCCATTGACGACGAGAGGCAACCAAAACATGCTAGATAATTTTATTTGAGGGTTCATTTTCGGTCTCATCTTTAATTATTTATTTTATCTTGCATGGATTATTAGACATACAAACTAATTATCACATAGTTCATTTTAAACGGCTTGTCTTATCATGCATACTAGTCGTAGACTGACCACGTCTAATAATCAGGCATACTAGTTGTGATTTCAAAATTCAAAATTTTAAATTTCAAATTCAAAATTTCAAATTCAAACTTTGAAAATCAAAATATAAATCATGCATTTTTGAAATTAAAACACACGGTGGATGATCATGGTGCCTTCTATTTTTTCCATCCAAAGCGTCTTCAAGCCTCATATCAAAAACTTCATCAAACTTGCTCGGGACCATCCACATGGCCAAGCCTCCTCCTTGGTCTCTCCACGGTCCAACAAGCTTGAACTTTATCGATTTGAATTTTACATCCAAAATAATTAAAATAAAAGACGTAAAAATTTAAATCGGGACAAATACAATCTCATTCAACCAAAAATTAAATCGGGACAAATACAATCCCATTTAACCAAAAATTTAAAATTTAAAATTTAAATTTAAACATACATGCAAAGCACCATGACCATCCATATGTTCATGTACCTACAAGGAAGGTTAGGAAACAAACAAACAATTTGCAAATTCTAAGCCACCATCGAATTCATCTTCATCAAAATATCAACATTTGATAATCAACCCAAAAAAACATGATCAAGATTCAAAATTTAAAATGTGATGGGGCTGCCTTAGATATATCTAGGTGGCGGCTATGGTAGGTGTTCTTAACCACTATGGCTTTGTTACTTCTAGTCCAACTAGACTTGATCAAAAATCCATCGCCCCAAGACTCCTCTTGGCCGCCAGTTTTGTCTCCATAAAGTGGTGTCTCACTTTGAACATAATCACAAGAAAATAATCCTTTCATAAAGAATCAAAGGAATTTAAAGAATCTTGTTCAAGAAAAGGATGAAGATTTCAAAACGGTTTTTGGAAATTCTATTGCTAATAAAACCCCATGTGTTTGCGGCAACGAGTCAGGCTCTGATACCACGTGAAAGTTCCAAAAAAAATCGCAGCACCTTGGTCCAACCATGGTGTGCTCACATGAGGGTAAAAACAAAAATTTTCGATGCGGAAACATAGACCATCTATGCACCTCATGTGTGTGTGCTTAGGAATTACTCATTAAAACACGTTGGGGTTTTAGAAATACCTTTATCACTTGAAGGCTCAAAGAAGATGATGCCCTCCAATAGTGATCCACACGGTTATCTCCTTCTTGCAAGTGAGAACTTCTTCTTCTCCTTGATTCCTCCTTCTCCTTTGTGGCTTGCTAGGCGCATGCAAGGTATGAGGCTTTCAATTATTTGCTTTCTTTTCTCAAGACTATGAAGGTGCCTTGAGGTCAAGTGAAGATGCAGCAAAAGAGGAGGGAAGATGAGGTAGAGGAAAAAGTAGAACTTGATTTAGAACCAAGAGGGGAAGGGGCAAAATTTTTCTCACTCTAAATCAGCTCAAGTTGTTGGGAAAATTTGAAAAAAAGAATCCAGCAAGATTCTCTCCAAAAACCGCCACCTTCTCTCCCTCTCCTCCCTCCAAAGTTTGTTGCAACAATAACTCATTTGAATTTAGAATTCAAATGACAATGTTGTTGATATAATCTTCATCCAATTTTTATTGGATAATTCATTTAGAGAATTTAAATTATCCTCAACAACCAATGTTGTTGAGCGAATCTTCATCCAATCTTTATTGGATAATTCATTTAGATAATTTAAATTATCCTCAACAACCTAACCTCATAAAATTTAAAATTCAAATTAAAATTTCAAATTTGAAATTTAAATTTAAATATAAATTTAATCTTATCCCAGTTCGTAATTTGATTTTGAATTTGAATTCAAAATTCAAAATTTCAAAATTCAAATTTCAAATTTCAAAATTCAAAATTCAAATTTAAATTATGAATTTACCCAAAACTTATTTTGGTCAAGTCAACACCTTGACTTACTAGGATTCATGGCCCAAGGTCCATCGGGCCTGTCAATACATTTGGGCTTTTAGTGGAGAAACTAATTTCACCACTAATGCCCCAAATAGGACGCATGATTCAAGTGGGCTTGAAGTCCAACTCTAACCCAATTTAACTCATAGTCTTGATAAAGCCCAATAACTAATTATTGGCCCAAACTCGCTATAACTTGCAACAAAGAATAACCTTTGTGTGTGAGCCATTAGGCCCAATTAATCACTGACATAAATAAACTTGGACCAATTAAACTCTTTTAACGAGCCCAATTCATTTAATGACCACATAAGACACTAGCAATGCTTTGTGGCCCTAGAAATAATTGAGTTGATCAAGTGATCTACCTTTCTAATTTGGATACCGTGTCTCCATCATCCCTCACATTGTTATTCACATTTAGTCGAGAGCAAGGATAAAGTATCATCTCTCTTTATTGAATAAATATAGCTTTTCACAGGAACTAGGAATCTTCTTCTATTGACCCTAAGACAGATCATGACTCCTCATGATTTCTTACTATGCATAGATTCTCGAGTCAACTAGAAGTCATCCAAGCCCTACCGGTGTTGTGAATGACTAATTCCTCGTAAGGGATTATGAGTCCTTTCGGCATGTCCATCTATACTCATGTATTCAGGTTATACCCAAGAGTAGACTGTTCTCCCCATTTTTAGGTGAATAGAGTCGTACAGTCAAAGTATAACCCTTGGAAACAGTATTCGATGACATCCTTAAGTCTAGGACGATCCGCACTACCAAACGATGAGAGATTTTACACATCCAATGATATTTTAAAGAATCCTTGTGGAGTCTCTCGACGGGTCAGTTCAATGTTATCTATTCCCTAATAGATCCACCCACGACATTAGCTAAGGCATCACCATGCCTGCATTCCATGAGGTCCCTACCTTGTATCTCTATACAAGTAGAAGATATCGTACTAGTCTTATTGAGATCATCAATGCCCTTTCTTGATGATTTAAGACTAGGAACTAGCTTTAGGCAATAGACATGTAGTGTCCTCGAATCCTCATGATCATGATCCCTATCATATATCCTCGAGTGTACACTTGTTCTATTCCTAGTGCTATATCTTTAAACACATATTACTATAAATATAGGTGAGACATAAATATGATAAAGATAAAGTTTGCTCTTATTAATCATTAAATAATACAAGGTGTTCAACTGATAAATCAGATTACCTCTAGGACACCTACATACTAATATTCATGGGTACATGTGAATACCTATATATGTTCAACAAATTTACACTTACTTTTATTTGTTTTTGTTATGCTGAACTAGTAGGTAGTATTTCTAAAGTCTAAGTATATTGGTCTATGTTGCATGTATGTGTGTGTGTTTTAGGATGAATATTGGTAATGATGAATTTCATCTTAGATATTACAATTAGGATTCCATTCCCAATGTGTCCAAGTGATTTATGAATCCATGCAACATAAACCAATATACCATGATATATATCAAATGAAAGAAAGTGTGAAGATGTTAAACATACACAGATGTTCACATGTATCAATGAAGAGTTTTTCCCATAAGATCCTTATCAATCTTGGATAGTGACACGTAATGGCCAACTATGAAAACACTATAGAATATGATAGTCTGAAAGTAGGAAGTGAAATCATTGCTATTTTAAATATTATTATATTTTATGAACTAAATAACTTATTATAATATATGTGACAATTACTATGGATTCTAAAAAATAGTTTTAAAAAAACAACTATTACTATAACTAGTTATATAAAAGTAGGAATAAAACTATAACCAATTTTATAGTTATGGATATTTCAAATAACTTACTTTTATTCATCCATAACTAGTTTTGTAATTGGTTTTAGATATAACTTGTCATATAATTGGTATTAAAATAATAACTAGTCATATCAAATTATACCCATATTTTGAAAACTATTTATGGTTATAGTTATAATACCCACTTATAATCTATTTATTAGGTTGATTATAGTTATGCACATACCCAAATCATGGGCACCCCTTAACAATTACCAATAGTTAACCTATAAAAACACAAGACAAATCAAAATATTAAAAATATATAACAAACCAAAAAATGAATCAATAAGAAAGAATGGGGCGAGTAAAAATCCATCACAAATAAAGAGCAACTTCCCGATTCTCTTTGCAAAGAAATTGAAGTAATGATAGCTAGATTTTATTGGGGGCAAAGTAGAAGGAGGAAGCTGCATTGGTTGAGTTGGAACAACTTGCAACATCAAAGAGTGGTGGAGATTGATGCAAAGCTTTTAGACAAATCCAGGTTATATATATATATATATATATATATATATATATATAGAGAGAGAGAGAGAGAGAGAGAGAGAGAGAGAGAAGACGTATCATAAGATAATGACTATCTTATGTGAGAATGAGAATGATCAATCTCAACCGTTAGATTAAAATGAAAGGCCAAGATTAAAACATTTTAAATTCAAATTGAAACTTTATTTAACCATAAAATCTCTAAAAGATTTACAAAACAAAAAATTAAATAGTTTAAAGATTTGATTTATGCCATCCTAAAATATCCCAAACTTTTCACCAACATGACCTCTGTAACCTCCCTTATTGTCGACTTCTCAATGACTCATACTACGACATTTCACTCAACATCCTTGATGGTCAGAACCATCCGTATGTAGCCGTTTCAGAGACCTCGACAATCTGCTTCGATGGCTTCCATGATCATTGACTATCCCCACAAATCAACACGAGACTTTTCACCTCACTCACATGCTTTCTAGGTAAACTTCCTAGAAGGTCACCCATCCCATAACTACTCCAAGCCAAACACACTTAACTGTAGAGTTCTTAAGTGATGCTCTACCAAAAAGTAGATGCATCTTGTTTGTATAGGTAGTACCAATTAATTCCTTTAAGTCATCTTCAATTGTACAGTTCAATACTTGCACAATCTCTGGATATCTCTCGTTCCAGTGTGATTCGTCGGGGTGTTACAACCGCCACAACCATCATGATCGTCAACATGACAACTTTCGTCGCCACCAACATGGTCCGACGAGGATGACTATTACAACTTGGAGAAATATTAGCAGTAAAATTTCTATGTCGAATATGATTAGGAAAATGAGATGTTTAGATTCCACCCTTAGAGTTACAAAAAAGAAAGCTTATTGGTAAAAGATAGACATTAAAAACAAATGCATAATGCTTAATGAGGCCGGAAGGATGGGAAAATTGGAGTAAGAGTCGTGAGAAAATTTGTGTTGGAGATGAGTTCAAAGAACAAAAGCAATCAGTCTGGAAAATTTGGGTGAAATGTGAACATATTAGATGACAAATGAGAAAGAGAAATAAGTGGGTGGAGAGAGAAAGAGAAATAAAGATTGTATAAATAAATAAATAAATCCTAAATGACTTTAATATCCTAAAGCAATTTATGAAAACAAAAGAGCTAATTGGTTTTATAGTAAATTACACTCGCACCCCCTGTATTTTTTCCAAATTGCATTTGATACCCCTCCTTTTTTGTATCCTACAGAAAACTCCCTAATTGTTTAATTCACATTACACCTAGACCCCCATCCCTCTTAAACACCATTTAATAATTTGACAGAAAATAGACACACGCTGGTCACATGACTTTTAATGAAAATTTATGTCTAAAATATCCTCATCTTGATCCTCAAAATCATCTTGGATTTTACAAACCCTTCTCTTCTTTAACAACCCTTCTTTACTTACTGTTGAATTCAGGGGGAGCTGCTTGAAGCATAAGCAAGATTGATTCAAGTCTAAAGTTTTGAGCTTTCAAACATGCAAAGGACAACTTGGAGATTAATTAGGATAAAATGTAAGAGAAAAGCAATTCTGATGATCCTAAAGCATTGCATTCATTCTAACTCATAAATAACTTAAAATGGTTTAATAAAAATCACAAGGCTTTCATAAAATGGTTA
>PYAF01000823.1:593824-629670 GCA_007407185.1 Glycine tomentella
TCATGCATTCATATAGTTGCATATTTCTTGTGGATGTGTTTGATTATTTGAATGATTTTACTAACCTACTAATAAGTTCGGGATTTAGCTTTGCCTACTGAGAAATTTATTTCTCACAAGATTTGTTTCATGTTTTTCTTAGATGGCAGCCCTGGTCAGGTTCCTTGAAGCTCTGGAGTAGTGTTGATATATTGAAGGAACTATGTACTAAGCTGGATTTTGAAAAGAGTTTTGTACTTGTATAAACTTTTGTAACAGAGCATTGACTAATGAATTAGTCTTTACATATTTTGTAAATTTTAATGACTTAGAATTTTTATTAATACATGTTTCTTGAAAAAATTTTATTCGAAGTAAAAATACTAGTAATAAAATCAACTTAGAAATTAGGTCGTTACACCCGCCGTAGCTTCGACCACCATTATCGTTGCGTCTAGTTCCCTGGACACTGACATCATCAGGACCAGTGACATCAATAACCTTGGTGCGTCTATCAGAATCAGATTCAAGAGAGGGATATCAGGTGCAATTTGAGAAAAACACAAGGGGTGTGAGTGTAATTTACTCTTGGTTTTATTGTCCAAAACTTTTGGTGCATATCATTAACCTACTCCAATTGAAAAAAAGGTGAAACTATGTTAACAATCCTCTATATATAGTTAGGTTGGTAAGATTGATAATGATTTGTTAGGGCAACTCTTCACGGGTATCTATGAATACCTATATATGTTCAACATCTTTACACTTACTTTTATTTGTTATTATTATGCTGAACTAGTAGGTAGTATTTCTAAAATTTAGTATATTGGTCTATGTTGCATATGTGTGTCTATGTGTTTCAGGCTGATTATTGGTAATGGTAAATTTCATCTTATATATTACAATAAGGATGACATTCCCAATGTTCTACAAGTGCTTTGTGAATCCATACAACATAGACCAATATACCATGATGATATATCAAATAAAAGAAAGTGTAAACATGTTGAACATACACAAGAGTTCAAAAGTATCAATGAAGTGTTTCTCATACAAATCCTTATCAATCTTGGATAGTGACACCAATGACCAACAATGAAAACACTATACAATATGATAGTATCAAAGAAGGAACTAAGATCATTGCTATTTTAAATATTATTATATTTTAAGAACTAAATAATTCATTATAATATACTTGACAATTACCAATAACTTGTAAGATTTAATGTCTCATGTGAGAGGCTTGTGACATAGTAAGGGCCGATAAATAAATGATTAATGATTATGGACTAAATTTTAAATGGGTCGTGGACTTAAGTGAAACAGCTTCTAAAGATAACTACTATTTGATGAGAGTAGTGGTTTAAAAGGGCTAACACCCACTAACGTGAAATAACGTCCCCTTTCTGACATTAAAGTATTCTCTCAACCCTAGCCATCAAAAAAGATATAGAGAATAGAAAGGAGAGTCAAAGGAAGTGAAATCTTGTTTCTCTCCCCTTTCAAGAAATCAAAGCGCACCAGAGAGAAGTCCCACTATGAAGAAATGTATACAATGTTTATCTTTTATTTTTTAGAATCATTGATTTTAAGATACTGTTTGGTTTTCTATTATTGAACCCTAGAAGACCATAACTTAAATGTGGTATCACAGCATGTTGTGAAATTATATAATTCTCCATTAATTATATTTCTCCTCAAATGTTATGAATCCTAATTATGAAATTAGGGATTGTTAATTTTTTTTTCCGTTGCAAGTATAATATTGTATCACGTATATGGATAAAGAATTGATTTGAACGGACAAAGTTTTATAATGAATCGGAATAAAAATCAGTTTTTCACAAAAGTTTATATATGTGCGTCTTGCGGTTGGACCATGAATAAATTTATCGTGATATGATGATAACTTATGTGTATGGATGGATTCCTAAATCCAGTAGGAGTACTTTTTGAGAATTCCAATGATAAAGCTTTGTCATTATTATTACTATATATTATTTCAAATGACCTTGAAGACCTATACGTGAACGTTAACCTGATTGCAAAAGTTCTTTTTTATTGGTTATATTATGAATGAATGTCAAATACATTATGATTGATTGTTTATGGCCTAGAATGAAATTAACGAAAATGCTGTGAATTGTTGGTAGCAATAAGTATGTGCAAGCTGTGTATTTGGTTGAAATTAAGTTTATGATAGATTTGTTAGTAGCCAAAATCGCCAAATAAGGTTATTTAATTTTAAATTAATAATATTTTTCTTCAATTACCCATAAAATAATGGATGTTGAAATATATAATTATTGGTTTATGAATATATTGAAATTCATTGTTATAATATATTTATGGATCACCCAAAGGTTGATTAGTTGTTTTTGTAATTAATGAATATAATTGAAGGCAATTTATGGATGTCATTAGTTTTATTTATATACCTAAATGTAGTAGGTGATTCAAATTGGTGCATATTTTATTACCAATAATTTTATAATTTTTATCAGCGTCATTATGTTGTATGTTGTGTGTTGGTGTATCACTCAAAGGAGAACATTGATTTACATTTATTGTTGTTTGAATATATTATATGTGTAGCATGTGTTCTATGTCTCAAAACACTTATGTGAAATTTTATTATGTAGTGTCAGTTCCCAACTTACTGAATTCTTATGTTTCGTCCGTGCCAATTGTTTTTAATGGCTTAATTTCTCTTACTATTATGAGGAAGTCCAATTTCACCTAAGTGTTTTGGATCTTGATCTTTATATATTGGAAGAGAAGTTTGCTACTATTATTGATGCTAGTACCATTGAAGAGAAAGCACATTATAAAGCTTGGGAAAGATCAAACAAACTCAACCTAATGTTCATGAGAATGATTGTCACAATGTTATCCCCAAGACTGAAAGTGCTAAAGAATTTATGGGGTCAGTAGAAAAGCACTCCCAAACAATTGATAAGTCTCTTACTGGCAATTTAGAGGATTCCTTCAGGATTATCATGGCACTGATAGCCCATTATGACTTGGAGCTACATCAAATGAATGTGAAAACTGTATTTCTTAATGGCAATTTAGAGGAGAATGTTTACATGGACCAACCAATGAGGTTCTCAGTTGAAGGAAAGGAACACATGTTGTGCAAATTAAAGAAATCAATATACGAACTTAAGTAAGCTTCCTACCAATGGTATTTGAAGTTTAATGATACCATTGTTTCCTTTGGATTTAATGAAAACATTGTTAATCGATGTATATATCTGAAGGGTCAGTGGGAGTAAGGTTATATTTTCTATTCTATATGTTGCTGATATCTTGCTTGCAACTAATGATCTTGGTCTTCTTCATGTGATGGAGGTCCATGGCAAGCTAAGGGTTTAGAAGGAGAGCTTGAAGCACTTCCTTTGGTGAGCTTAAAAGGACTAATACAAGAGCTAGGACTCAAGCACTCCAAGATCACATCCAAGCTAACTTGGACAAGTATGAAGAGGCACATCAACTTAAGGATGACAAGGGCTGGATTTTGATGTCTCAAGTCCAATTTAATTCAATAAATTTCAGCACCTGTTAGAAGCAATTCTGTGAAAACACAAAAACAAATACTTTCTGTTTTAATCGATTACAATGTATATGTAATTGATTACGAGTAGTTCAGTTACATACAGAAACAAGACTTGTCTATTTTAATCGATTACCAATTGTCTGTAATCGATTACGCAACACTTTGAAAAATGAAAACTTTCTGTGTTAATCGATTACATAGCTAAATAATCGATTACTTTGTTCATACATCTGTTTCTAGAAGATCAAGAACAAAATAATCGATTACATCAGATGAAATAATCGATTACTTGGACGAAATAATCGATTACATTAAGTTATTTTTGTTTTTTATATAAAGCTGTCAATTGAATGTAAAGGGTGACTCGATTTTTCTGAGGTTAATAAAAGCAGAGTTTGCTTATAAGAGATTTATCTCTTGTTCTTGTGTAAGAACTTCATGTTTCTTATCAATAGTTTCAAGCTATTGTGGAGATTCTTCCTAGGCTTATTGAAAAGTTTTTCCATGGTGTCATTCACCTTCATCCCTTACCTTTATCCCACTTTCCATTTTTGAAATCAAAACTTACAAAAAACCATTAGTTTGTGAAATCTGGACAACTTTATGTCCTTAAAGAAAGCTAGAAGTTTGAGTTTCAATTCAAGGTAGATTTGGGAAAATTCATGGTTGATGGTTTCAGCCATACATCAAGTGGTATCTAGAGCCTAATCCTTGTGGAATTCTACTTCAAGTTCAGTTTTAAAAGTCTTCAAAGGTAAAATTCTGCAACTTTTCAAAAATCTAAAATCCTTTCTTTTTCCTTATGTTCTTGTGTTTTTGTGAAAATCTTTGGTGGGTTAGTCTTGTTTATTAATCTGCCACATAACCCTTGTGTCTTTCTTCAAGTTCCATGTGATTTCATGTCTTCATGTTCTTCATGAGTTCTTGATTTCTTGTTAAATTTTTGTTTGTAGTGTTGTTGTGTTGTATGACCACTTGTTTTGATTCTACTCTCATGCTTAAACTGAATTGAGTTGTTAGAAGCAAATTTTTACAATTGTTATACATCATATTTCCGTGATTCATCATTTTCTTTAAGGATTCTTGAACTTGTACAAAAAGAAAAACAAAGAAGAGCAGCCCAAAAAGTTTGTGAATTATGGCTGGAAAAACAATTTGGCACAGCCAAGAAATCTTTTGAATTAGTGGCTGGAAAATTACAAAGAAAAATAGAATTTAGAAGCAAGCAAAGTTACAAAGACTACAAATTCAAATTTCCATTGAACCACAAAATCAAGTGAACTTGTATGACATGCAAAGTTGATGAAATTTGGCTTCTAGCAATTGAATTTACTTGGCATATCCTTTTGTGCAGTTTGGTATAACCCATAGTTTTTCTTGAGTTGTCTCATTAATTTCCAATTTGAGTAGTGCTTTTCCAAAAAAAATTCTTTTGTTGCTTGTCTCTTAAATTTCCAAGGTTTTGTCTTAGAGTTTTCTTGTTCTTGGACTCTTGAGCCTATACTAGAAATGTTTCCTATTTCACTATAGTAAAGAAGCTTGATTTGATTAGAAGTTTTTGCTTAAGAATTATAGAGAGGAATAAAAGTGGAAAAAGGTAAGAGAGAACATTATAGAAAAAGCCTAGAAAGTGTGCAAACACGAGTGAGAGTGATAAACACTTCGAGAGGGGTGAGAATTTTCTTATATACTTGTGTGTTTGCTAACCATTTCTTTTGAAGGATGAGCTCAATATGAGATGAGGCTTTGTCACCTAGGACCTCTCGGTTGATGGAAGCCATGACAAAACAAATGGAAGACTTGCAAGCAAAATGAATGCGAGATTTGAGGAGTTACAAAAGAAGACTCAAAGAAAGAGTAGTCCAAATGGTAGTGTGGATGGAGAGGCTTATGGTAGTAGGGGTTGAGTGAATATGCTTCCTCTCATGGAAGAAATTATTATGATGAGAGGAGTGAGAGGGAGGATAGGAGATAAAATAATAGAAGAGAACATAGGAGATACAATCCTAGAAGGAAAAATAGAAATGAGGAAGAATTTATGGTGAGGAGAAAAGAAAGAGAAGGGAGAAATGAAGGATTGGGTGGAGTAAAAATAAAATTTCCAAAATTCCTTGGCAATAATGATCCCGAAGAGTACTTTGAGTGGGAGATGAAAGTAGAACAGATTTTCTCATGCCAACAATTTGAGGAAGAAAAGAAAGTTACTCTAGCAACTCTAGAATTTGGTGGTTGTGCTTTGATATGGTGGAACCAAATTCAAATGGATATAGGGAGAGGAAGGAGGCAAAGAGTAAATTCTTGGGATGAGTTGAAGGCATGCTTGAGAGGAAGATTTGTCCCCACTTATTATGCAAGGGAAGTCCACAACAAGCTTCAAAGATATTTCCAAGGCTATAAAAGTGTTGATGACTACTACAAGGAAATGGAATTGATGATGATAAGGGCTGAAATTGTGGAGAGTCGAAGCAATAATGGCTAGATTCCTTCATGGCTTAAATAGAGAAATTCAAGATGTGATGGAGTTACACTCGTATGCAACAATTGAGGAGCTAGTCCACAAAGCTGAAAGGGTGGAGCAACAAATAAAAAGAAGAAAAGCTTCCTTTTCCAAGACCAATGGGGTTGCAACTTCCAGCTGGAAGGACAAGCCTAAAAGGGAGATTTCTCATATGAACAATAAAGAACAAAAGGTGGAGAGCTTAAGCAAAAAAATTGTGGATCCAACTCTAACAAGATCAAGCAATATCAAGTGTTTTAAGTGCCTTGGAAAGGGTCACATTGCTTCCCAATGTCCCAACAAGAGAACTATGATTTTGCTTGAAGATGGAGCTATAAGGAGTGAGTCTTCAAGTGGCTCAAATAGTTCAAGTGAAGAAGAAAAAGAACTCACACTAGTGGAGGCCGACGAAGGTGGTCTCTTGATGGTTAGGAGAATGTTGAGCAATTTTTGCCTAGAAAAAGAGGAAAGTCAAAGAGAAAATATTTTTCACACAAGGTGATTAGTTGAAAAGAAAGTGTGCTCACTTATCATTGATGGAGGGAGTTGCACCAATGTTGCTAGCACAAGACTTGTGGAGAAATTACACTTGCCAACCACAAAGCATCCAAGGCCATACAAGCTACAATGACTTAGTGAAAGTGGTGGTAAATTCTCAAGTGCTCATTCCTTTTTCTATAAATGCTTATAATGATAATGTTCTTTGTGATATTGTCCCTATGGATGCTGGTCATATCCTTCTTAGTAGACCATGCCAATATGATAGAAAGGTGATACACAATGGCATGGAGAACACTTTTGAATTTGAGCACTTAGGTAAGAAAATTATTTTGAGGCCTTTGACTCCTAGACAAGTGTGTGAGGATCAAATAAATATGAAGGAAAAGAGAATTGAAGAGTTGAAAAGAAATATTGCACCTAAAAAAGATAAGAAAAGTAAGCTAGCAAAGAGAAAAACTAGTGAGAAGAAAAGAAAAGAGAAAGAAAATGAGAGCAAAAAAATTCATCAGATTAAAGAGAGCTTGTTCTTAAGTGTGTTAAGACTTTTTGGCAAGCGTACCAATTTGTCGTTGTAAGTTACAAAATTTATAAAGATCGTCTCCACAGGGACTTGAGCTACTCAGTTAATCCAAATACAACTTAACGGCTCAATAGTTATGTACAATAAGGATGAGCGGAATTTCATGTGGTTACGAAAGTAACGGAAAATTACGAAACTAGTAAAATGAAATATAATTATGAGAAAGTGGGATTGGGTTTCATCATTCATACCCTTAGTATTCAATTAACTTTACCATGTATAAATCATTTTCTATCCTTATTGATGCACACATTATTTCACCCCGAATCGATCCCTCGCATTCGAGAATCCTAAGAATATCTACCGAATATCGATCCCTCGCATATGAAGTAAATAATCCAACATTATAATCATAATTGCGTTATTTATAATCAAAACGTTATGCCCTATTCCTAGCAACGTAACGTAATGAGTAAAATCATTCAGTTTAAATTCTAAGGGCACTTTCCAGTCAAGCTTAGAATCTAATTTCATGAAACTAGTGATCAAGTATAATCAAGCATTAAGAACAGAATGAAATTACCAATAAGGAATAGAAAAGATTCATGCATAAATAAATATTAAAAGAGATACATAGGGGTAAGAAGATTACATCCAATCCTTAAGAGAAACTAGTCAATCATTATGGAGACCACCTCCTCAATGGAAGAATTGATGAAGGGAACCATCACCGACTCTTTTCGGCAGAGTCTCCACACTAATTTCTCACTTCCCTCACTCTCCCTAAGCTATCCTAAGCTAAAATTACGTTCCTAAGCTTATACAATAGCAACCAACATGCCTTGCTTCAAAATTTTCGTGGCTATTTATAGGATTTGGCCTCCTGCTGGAGTCCACTCGCCCAGGCGAGTGTTTTTGCCTGTGTTTGCTCACCTGGGCGAGATAATCATATCCCCTTGGAACTTGAAGCTCGCCTAGGTGAGTGATTTAGCCTGAGGATGCTCGCCTGGGCGAGTTAAAGACTTAATGGTGAAGAAAGGTCATAGGCCTGGACGAGTTCTGGACCATTTTGCTTCTGACACCTCCCAAATTTGATTTTTATGCCCCTTTCGCTTGCTTGGATGCTTCAGATACCATCGGAACCAATCAAAATACAAAATATGATTGGAATAATCTTCCAAAATGTGAAAAACAACATTCATACATGTACTAAATACAAATCAACTAGGTTTAGGGCAAGTTTACAAACAAATTTACTGAAGTAAAAAAGATAAGTGACAGCATTGTAACCTTAATTTTACTAAAATATGGCACTTATTAGAGTGAAAAGCAAATTTAAAGAGTGTTATTGGCACAACAACCTCTTTATTTTATGCTTCCTAACTCTTTTTTTTTACATGTTGAAAAAGAAGGTAAAAAATTGCCAAAAGCTATGCAATCTCTTTTGGAGGAATATCATGATGTTTTTCCAAAAGAAGTGCCTAATGGCTTGCCTCCTTTGAGAGGCATAGAGCACCAAATTGAATTGATTCCAGGATGTTCACTTCCAAATAGGCCAGCATATAAGACTTCCCCCACAGAAGCAAAGGAGACCAAACACAAGTGGAAAAACTACTTGACAAAGGGTGGACCCGTGAGAGCATGAGCCCTTGTGCTATGCCTATTATTCTCGTGCCTAAGAAGGAGAAAACTTGGAGAATGTGCGCGGATTGTAGGGTAATCAACAACAGCACCATAAGGTATAGACATCCCATCCCTAGACTTAATGATCTTTTAGATGAATTGCATGGTGCTACTATTTTCTCTAAAATTGATCTTAAGAGTGGGTATCATCAAATAAGGATGAGGGAAAGGGATGAATGGAAAACGGCTTTCAAAACAAAATTTGGACTTTATGAATGGTTAGTTATGCCTTTTGGTTTGACTAATTGCACCTAGTACCTTTATGAGACTTATGAATCATGTTCTTAGATACTTTATAGGCAAATTTATGGTAGTATACTTTGATGACATTCTTGTTTATAGTGCCAATTTAAATGATCATTTGATGCATGTAAAAAGTGTCTTGGAGGTGCTAAGGAAGGAAACACTGTATGGAGCAATTGATAAATGTTCTTTTTGCACTTCACAAGTAGTGTTTCTAGGTTTTGTAGTAGGTGCTCAAGGAGTCCAAGTAGATCAAGAGAAAGTGAAAGCCATCATGGAGTGGCCAACTCCAAAGGGAGTGAAGGATGTGAGAAGCTTTCATGGTTTAGCTAGTTTTTATAGGATATTTGTGAAGGACTTTAGTACCATTGCTTCTTCTTTGAATGAATTGATGAAGACAACCATGAGCTTTTCTTGGAAGCAAGAACATGAAATTGCTTTCCAAACATTGAAGGATAACTTATCTCATGCACCTATTCTTGCATTACCTAATTTTAATGCTTCCTTTGAATTGGAATGTGATGCATCTAATGTGGACATTGGGGGGTTAATTCAAGATAAACATCTTATTGCTTATTTTAGTGAGAAATTGAAAGGTGAATGTTTGAACTATTCCACTTATGATAAAGAATTGTATGCTCTTGTTAGAGTCTTGAAAACTTGGCAACATTATCTATTACCTAAGGAATTTGTGATACATAGTGATCATGAATCTCTTAAATATTTGAAAAGTCAAGGGAAACTCAACAAGCCTAAAAATATATACCCAGTTAAGATGTGATATGATTGCATTGCGATGTCTAAGGACACGATCTAATAGATCATTGTAATGCTAAGTGGGTTGAGTTCATTGAGCAATTTCCTTATGTCATTAAACACAAGCAAGGAAAGTTGAATGTGGTGGCAGATGCCTTATCAAGAAGGCACTGTTTGATTTCAATGCTTGAAACTAAGTTCCTTGGTTTTAATCACATAAAGGAATTGTATGCAAGTGATCATGACTTCTCTAGTATTTTTGCATTGTGTGAAAAAGGGGCTCATCAAGGATATTTTAGACATGATGGTTTCTTGTTCAAGGAAAAGAAGTTATGTGTTCCTAAAAGCTCTTTCAGAGAAATTTTCATTAGGGAAGCACATGAGAATAATTTAATGGGGCACTTTGGTGTGTATAAAACTTTGGCTATTTTACATGAACATTTATTTTGGCCAAAAATGAGGCATGATGTGCATAAGCTTGTTTCTTAATGCATTATTTGTCATAAAGCTAAATCTAGATTAATGTCTCATGGTTTGTATACACCTTTGCCTATTCCTAACTCCCATTGGGTAGATATTTCTATGGATTTTGTGCTTGGTATTCCAAGATCCAAGAGGGAAAAGGACTCTATTTTTCTTGTTGTTGATATGTTCTCAAAGATGGCACACTTCATTCCTTGTCACAAGAGTGATGATGCTTTTGATGTAGCTAATCTTTTCTTCAAAGAAGTGGTGAGACTACATGGATTACCAATAAGCATTGTGAGTGATAGAGACACAAAGTTCCTTAGCCATTTTTGGAAAACATTGTGGGGTAAGCTTGGTACAAAACTTTTGTTTTCATCAACTTGTCACCCACAAACGGATGGTCAAACCGAGGTGGTGAATAGGACCTTGGGTCAACTCCTTAGATGCTACATGAAGGGTAATTTGAGAACATGGGAGGAGTGTCTACCACACATTAAGTTTGCTTATAATAGAGTAGTTCACAAGACTACTTCCTTATCTCCTGTTGAAATTGTTTATGGCTTTAAGCCTGTAACTCCTCTTGATTTGTTGGCTTTACCTAACACTTCTTCTATGATTAATAATGATGTTTTGTCTAAAGCTTCTTATGTTAGGAAAATGTTTGAGCAAGTGAAGGCACATATGGAGAAAAAGATGGAACAATATGCAAAGCAAGCCAACAAGCACAAGAAGCAAGTGATCCTTAATGAAAGAGATTTGGTGTGGCTTCATTTGAGGAAGGATAGATTTCCTCATGAAAGGAAATCCAAGCTCCAACCAAAAGGAGATGGACCTTTCAATATTTTTGAGAGGATCAACAACAATGCTTACAAACTTGAGTTGCCTAGTGAGTATCGTGTGAGTAATACTTTCAATGTTTGTGATCTTTCTTTGTATAAAGTAGGTACAAGTGAGGAAGCAAGCTTAAGGACAAGTTATTTTCAAGAAGGAGGGGATGATGGAGGTCCATGGCAAGCTAAAGGTCTAGAAAGAGAGCTTGAAGCACTTCCTTTGGTGTGCTTTAAAGGACCAATGACAAGAGCTAGGACTCAAGCACTCAAAGATCACATCCGAGCTAACTTGGACAAGTATGAAGAGGCACATAAACTCAAGGATGACAAGGGCTGGATTTTGATGTCTCAAGTCCAATTTAATTCAATAAATTCCAGCACTTGTTAGAAGCAATTATGTGAAAACACAAAAACAAATACTTTTTGTTTTAATCGATTACAATGTATATGTAATCGATTACGAGTAGTTCAGTTACATACAGAAACAAGACTTGTATGTTTTAATCGATTACCAATTGTCTGTAATTGATTACGCAGCACTTTGAAAAATGAAAAATCTCTGTGTTAATCGATTACATAGCTAAATAATCGATTACTTTGTTCATACATCTGTTTCCAGAAGATCAAGAACAAAATAATCGATTACATCAGACAAAATAATCGATTACTTGGACGAAATAATCGATTACATTCAGTTATTTTTGTTTTTTATATAAAGCTGTCAATTGAATGTAAAGGGTGACTCGATTTTTCTGAGGTTAATGAAAGCAAAGTTCGCTTGTAAGAGATTTCTCTCTTGTCTTGTGTAAGAACTTCATGTTTCTTATCAATAGCTTCAAGCTATTGTGGAGATTCTTCCTAGGCTTATTGGAAAGCTTTTCCACGGTGCCATTCACCTTCATCCCTTACCTTTATCCCACTTTCCATTTTTGAAATCAAAACTTACAAACAACCATTAGTTTGAGTTTGGTGATTCATCATTTTCTTTAAGGATTCTTGAACTTGTACAAAAAGAAAAACAAAGAAGAGCAGCCCAAAAAGTTTGTGAATTGTGGCTAGAAAAACAATTTGGCACAGCCAAGAAATCTTTTGAATTGTGGCTAGAAAAACAATTTGGCACAACCAAGAAATCTTTTGAATTAGTGGCTGGAAAATTACAAAGAAAAACAGAATTTAGAAGCAAGCAAAGTTACAAAGACTACAAATTCAAATTTTCATTGAACCACAAAATCAAGTGAACTTGTATGACATGCAAAGTTGATGAAATTTGGCTTCTAGCAATTGAATTTTCTTGGCATATCCTTTTGTGCAGTTTGGTACAACCCATAGTTTTCCTTGAGTTCTCTCATTAATTTCCAATTTAAGTGGTGCTTTTCTAGATAATTTTTATTACTATTTATTATTAAGCAACATATAATAGTAAAACTTTAGAATTCGTTTAACTATATAGGTGGTAAACTTATCTTATTAAACATATGTAATTGTTGTTACTTCACTTATCATTACAGTCACATAGTTTGTCGTACATAACCATAGTATTTTACATTAAAACATAGAAACATTTTCATCATCCATATCCTAGAGACAATTCTTTATCTTTGTACCCCACCAGTCCAAGGCGTCAAGGAAATTGACCATTGTTGCCATGTAAAGAAGAAAATGAAACAAATCTAGTGACAAATAAAATTTCTCAGTAGGCAAAACTAAACCACCAACACGTTAATACGTTAGTAAATCATCAATATATTCAAATTAATCCATAAAATAAATAATTATGCAAACAACATGTATGCATGAAATGAATTTTCCAGGGTGCACATGGCCTCTACATATCGTACTGTATGTAGCTACACCTCGTATTGGATGTAGAAATGTTGCAGTTGTCTGACGCTAGTCATGCATGTCATTCCATGTATTTGCACCTGGTCCCTACATCTCGTACTGGATGTAGTATCAGATTATGTTTCACAAATCTCGTACTGGACTCAGAAAAGAATTAGTTAGAACAAAACTTAGTTAATAGTTAGTTTAGTCCTAAATGGACTAAGTAATTATAACCTAAGGAAAATATCTAAAAGTTTTGTCCTTATTCATTTAATACCATGTTATCTTCAAATAAAGCAAGATTCCTTTGAGCTTGGCTGGCCTATGCACATGGAATGGAGTCTTCAAGAAGCCAAATCTGATTTTTCCTAAGCTTGGTTGCATCTCTTATATCAAGTTCTAGAGCTTACATGTTAACCTACACATGTTTTCACTTCCATTTTGCTTAAAAAATCTCACGTATAAACTTGTTGGATTATATGTTTTGGTGCAAGATTTACCTTATTGGAGTACTCTTGTACACGTGGAAGGATCCTTGCTTGAGGAAACCCTTGATTGGTCAAATTTTGGGCTGAAGATTTTATTCCTTGGGCTAAAATTCCAAGAGTTACAAGTTGTGCCCAATCCAAATTGTCCAAAAAGCTAGAAACACTTAACCAGATGAGGTTCGTTCATTGTTTATTCTGTACCAATCTATTAGCCCATAAATTCTAAAATTTTATTATGTTAAACTAGACTTCCTAAGCTTTCTAACAAGGTATCACATGCCTTGTTTGGAGTTATAAAACTCTAGCTATAACATTTTTAAACTAGATTCCAAAATTGTCTGCAAGCTGAAAATTTTCACATTGACATCTCTTAATGTTTTAGTTACTGCAAGTAGTACACAAACTAGATTTATCTAAAATATTTATATGTTATAATATACATCTAGATATTTAACTACATATATCATACACATAATTTGAATAAGAAATGAGAAAGAAAGAAATTTTTCAATTCGGGTGGCAGTAATGGACAGTTTTGGACAACTTATGTTCAAATAAATTCTATCCTATTCTTCTTGTATCCAACTATCATCACACTTTCATAATTTAATCATAAACATAAACTCAAGATATAATTTTGAGGATGTTAAAGCTTGGATTTTGTCGAGCCTTCATGCAATTGACATAAAATTTAAAGGTAAATATGTTTTATTCAATATATCATTTGAGTACATATTCCCTTTTCATTCTTTGGATATGCCTCGTTAAAATCTCTCAAGCCAAAACTTGCCTTTTTATTGGGAAAAAAGACTCGAGTAGGGAAAAGAGTATATTATCCTGTCTTCAATAGGTCATATGAAGTAGAAATTCAAATGGGTAGCATTTCATGTTCTTGAGATTGCTTTACCATCTAGTTCATGTAGTTTGTAAGTGCCTTTGTCCAGGCATATGACGATCCTGAATGGGTCTTCCCAGTTGGATCCAAGCTTGATGCTTAGCCTCATGAGAAATTCTTCGTGAGTCTGAGTTTTGAATTGCGTGCCATTATCCATGACTATGGCGTAAGGAAGGTCATACCTACAGATGAGGTGTTTTCATGTGAATGAGATGGCCAACTTGTGGCGTATGAAGCTGAGGTGGATACCCGACATGTGAGATGGTTGCCAAGTGAATAGGTTTGTGATCCTGTGTAGGACATCAGCTAAGCATCTACGCTACAATAGTGTTGTCACACTGGTCCACATTGAATATGTCATCTTGACTTGCTTCATAGACGATCAGGGTTCAAATTGGAGACCCTTCGTCTACGCTCATGACTTGACTTGTACCACCCACTATGGGACAGTGTTTGTCGGGCTTCCTGGTGGGAGGATACGGTGCCATATTTAGGCTTTCTGCATAGCATTGTCGAGCTTGCTTCTGGTCTTTCTTGACAACAACTATTTCTCCCATCAAGGTAGGCTACTTCATCTTCAGGTGAGGTGTGGAGACGATGGCTCCAAGCTCGTTCAGTGTTTTCCTGCCAATTAAAGCAAGATAAAAGGTGTCAGCATCGACAATTAGATACCTGATGGTGAGGTTCCTTGAGGGCGGGCCTTGACCAAAAGTGGTCATGAGGTCCACATAGCCTCTGGTCTCTACCCTTTCCCTTGCAAAGCCGAGGAGGGGTCCAGAGTAAGGGTAGACTGTGTTTGGTGAAACTTCAAGCCTCTGTGGAGGTACCCTGGTCTATGAGGACCTTGGACACATAAAGTTTGCAATCACAAGGGGACCACCATGGGATCGTCCTGGTTGACAGGGTTGATTCCCTTGAAATCTTTATCTGTGAAAGTAATAGGAGGGAGGCTCTGTGATTGAGGAACATCGACGCAGATGATGTCGATGTCCTGGATAGCGTGAAGGTGTCATTTTCAAGACTGGCTAGACATTCCTCTATGAGAGAATCTGCCCGCAATGGTGTTGATCACACCTCGGATTTGTAGGACGGGTTCATTCTCCTGTTCACGAGGAGGCTGGCGTTCATGTCTAGATTGATGTTGCCTCTGTCGCCCTCTGTCTTCTGCTCTATCCCTTCTCCTGTAAGCATCATGGTTCCTGGGTTGGTCTTCTCGTTGTCCTCCGGGTCTAGTTTCTACTAAGTGATTATCGAGTCTTTTTACAAACCAGGATAAATACCTAACTTTTATAAGCTCCTCAATTTTGTCTTTTAGGCCCCAACAGTCCTCAGTGTTGTGATCGCAACTGTGATGGTATCTACAATATTTGGTCGTATCTGTCCCCGACTTGGAAATAAAGTGGTGCAGGTAGTTTTACTTGTACCTCTGTGTTGAAGGCCTCCTCCATGATGGTGGCGCAGTTGACTGTTAGGGGAGTGTAGCGCTCATACTTGGGTCCCTTTGGGAAGGGTTGGTGCTTGTCCGACTTGTACTTTTTGTTCAACCTGTGTGGGTCAGTCTTGGGTGTTTCTTCTTGTTTGTCCCGCTTTTTTCCGACTTGTCGGACCTTATTCCTGAATTTTGACATCTCCTCCATTTGGATGTAGCCCTTGGCTCGTTCGCGTAACTCGTCCATGCTAGAAGGGGATTTCTTGCATAAGCTATCTGTGAACTTACCTGGTTTCAGGGCCAGGAACATAGAGTGCAATGCTACTTTAGGGTTGAGGTTTCAGATCTAGACAACTATTCGCCAAATTTGTGCATGAATATCCTAAAAGACTCATTGTCTGCCTGCCGCAGACTGACCAATGCTGCAGAGGTCATACGATGAGATCAGTTGGTCACATATTGTGCATTGAATTGTTCGACGAGGGTGTCAAAGCTGTTGATGGACCTTGACAGAAGTCGATTATACCATGTCAAGGTTGCTCCCTTAAGAGATGTAGGGAAAACACGACACAAGACTCTGTCGTTATTGATGTAGAGATTCGCCTAGGTAAGGAAAACATCCAAATGCTCATCCAGATCAGTAGTGTCATCATACTATTATAGGTTGAGTGATTTCCAACCCAGAGGTATGTCGACTTCCATGATACGATCGACAAACAAGTGTCTGTGAGTTGTCCGCCCTCCTGGACAGTATATATGTGATAAGCTGGGTCCATCTTGACGATTGACAGTGTGTCGGGGGTGTGACTCCCCTTGAGTCCGCTCGGTCACTGTACGAGCCAAGTGTTTGTCACATTGGGGGTGTCTCACTCGACCTCCAGCTAATCATGATCAGCCTTCAGCTTTCGGAGTTTCTCCTCGTGATGTTGTGCCATCTCTGTAATGCGGGTTTGGAGTTGTTAGAGGGTGTTTATATTGGTCATGGGTTGTTTGGGGAGGATTTGAATTTTCAAGGGGTACAACGTCTAACACTAGACCGTGTACTGACCATTGGTGAACTGGGGAAAAGAAAAGCGATGTCGTAGGGTAAGTTTTATTGCGGCCCTCCACAGTGGGCGCTAAATGTTCTTACCAAAATCTGGATATGGATCACGTCAGGGTGGACATGGCCAAGGTAAGCTCCAGACTCTGAACGTCGGATGATTAGTCGGCCTTGTTAAAAGGGAGTGACCTACAAAATAAAGGAAAGAACTCTAACGCTCAAGTAAATACATCAATTATATAGAGAAAAAAGCATATATGAGTATATGCAGCTCAAGTATTCGTGAATAAGTTGTGTTTATCACTATGTATTCGAGTGATTGTGTGATATGTAAATCACTGTGTATTCGAGTAATTGTACTGTCTAGAAAGGTTAGACAGAACCTGTATTTATAGCATGAGCGTGGGCTTTTGTATATAATTGACCAGTATATAAAGGTTAACAAATAATTACAGATTATAGATAATTAAAGTTACAGATAATATATACCTCATATATAATCTTTAGCTTGTAGATAAGCTAATAGATAAGTTAAGGCTTATAGATCATTTATAAATAATAAGGTGCTTATAGATAATTTAGTACCTGTCATTTAATAAGGTAGTTGCAATATTATCAATAACATTTGAATAATAAAATATTAAAGATAACATGTTGGCCTAATCGGCACGGCTGCTAAGGGTAGACGTCCGTGCTCTTGTAGCAGGGCTGACGTGGAGGGTTGACACATGTACGGAAGTCCCACACAAGTGGTCATGTATATTTTTTAGATCTTGGAAAGTACAATATATATATATATATATATAGTTAGGTAAGTAAGATTCATAAGGATTTGTACCTACGAATACCCACATAGGTTCAACAACTTTACACTTTTATTTGTTATTGTTATGCTGAACTAGTAGGTAGTATTTCTAAAGTCAAGTATACTGGTTTATGTTGCATGTGTGTGTGTGTGTGTGTTTCTGGCTTAACATTGGTAATGATTAATTTCATCTTAGATATTACAATCAGGATGACATTCCCAATGTTCTCTAAGTGCTTTATGAATCAATGCCACATAGACCAATATGCCATTATATATATCAAATGAAAGAAAGTGAAAAGATGTTAAATATACACAAGAGTTTGCAAGTATCAATGAAGAGTTGTCCATACAAATCCTTATCAATCTTGAATAGTGACACATAATGGCCAACTATGAAAATATTATAGAATATCATAGCCTCAAAGTAGGAAGTGAGATAATTGTTATTTTAAATATTATTATATTTTATGAACTAATAATTTATTATAATATAACTAACAATTACCAATAATTAACCTAAAAAGACACAAGACAAAAAAACAAATATTAAAAATATATAACAAAGTAAAATAGGAATCAACGTGAAAGAATCAAGCGAGTAAAAATGCATCATAGATTAAGAGCAACTTCCTGATTCTCTTTGCAAAGAAATTGAAGCAATGATTGCTAGATTTTATTGGGGGGAAATGTTGACAGAAGGAAGCTTCATTGGTTGAGTTGGAACAAACTTGCAACCTCATAGATTGGTGGAGATTGATGCAAAGCTTTTAGACAAATATTATTATTATTATTATTATTATTATTATTATTATTATTATTATTATTATTATTATTATTATTATTATATAGGATATACCATATGAGAGGAATGTGTTTTATATAAGAGTGAGAGGATTAAATCTGAATCGTAACCGTGGATGGTCAAGATTTAATGTCATATGACCACTATAAAAGTCATGTGATTTTTTAAAAAAGTAATTTGACTTTTTAACATTTTATCTTAACCATTCATGTATGGTTATACGGTTCAGATTTAATCTTCTCTCTTTCATATAAAAGGTTTCCTCTCACAAGAAGATATGTTATATATATATATATATATATATATATAGAGAGAGAGAGAGAGAGAGAGAGAGAGAGAAAAAAAGAGAAAGAAAGAGGGCATATCATATGAGAGGAAACTATTTTATATGAGAGTGAGATGATTAAATTTGAATCGTATAACCATAAATGGAGGGTTGAGATTTAATGTTAGAAAATCACATGACTTTCTAAAAACTCACATAACATTAAATCTTGACTGTTCATGTTTGGTTATACAGTCCATATTTAATCATCTCATTCTCATATAAGATGTGTTCTCTCATAAAATATGCTTTGTGTGTGTGTGTGTGTGTGTGTGTGTGTGTGAGGAGGGATAAGGTTTTTCCAAGAGTAATCATCATCATTCATTTTTTTGTGAAATCTAATGATTATAATGAGTAGCTAATCTTAATCATTAGATTTCAAAAAAATCAATAGTTAGGATGAAGAGAGAAACTCTTGTAAAGTTACTCTTAGAGTAACTTGATCCTTCCTCATATATATATATATATATAGTTAGTTAGTTAGTTAGTTAGGTAGGTAGGTAGTATGTAGGTAAGATTAATAAGGATTTGTATGATAACTCTTTATGGGTACCTGCGAATACCTATATATGTTCAACATCTTTACACTTACTTTTATATGTTATTGTTATGCTGAACTAGTAGGTAGTATTTCTAAAGTCAAGTATAATGGTTTATTGTTATGCCATGATATATATCAAATGAAAGAAAGCGTAAAGATGTTAAACATACACAGGAGTTCGCAAGTATCAATGAAGAGTTGTCCATACAAATCCTTATCAATCTTGAATAATGACTAAAAATACAATGAACACACTTCAAATAACCAAGAGGGGGGTGAATTGGTTAAAATAGTCTTTTAAAAACTTTGCGGAATTAAAACTTGGATTGTATCACTCAATCACCCTTAATCAAAATCAGAAGTTTTCTTTCAATCAAGATACACCTTGGGATGCAATGTAATGTCTGAACTACTTCTTGTTGATTATATATTGATCACCCAAATATAAGTAATGAAAGATATTAAGAATAGAAAACAAGACACATCAATTTATACTAGTTCACCTCACTAACATGGAGGCTACATCCAATGTCTTCCAACCAACACTAGGTTAGAGTTTTCACTAAATCAAAAGTATTCTTTTACAAGAAATTACAAGTGATTATCTTTATCAACCCTAGATAAAGAAACTGAATTCTAAAACACTATTAGAAAACAAATCACAAAGATCATGAGAACCCTACTCAGATCTTTATCCCTAGAGAACACTACTCTAGAAAGCTCGAAAGAAACAATATGATTTTCACCTCAAAATTTGTAAACAAAAATTCTAAAAGAAAAGATTCAAGAAGTACGCAACCTATGATCCTTAACAGATGATTGAATGAGTGAATGAAGTTACCAATCAATCCAGGTTGTATGAATGTCAATGCACAGACTTATCTTTCTTGAAAACTCTTTTTCTCACAAACACATCATTTCTAAAGCCAATAACCTTTTGATCTCACACAAGATGTGTCTCTCTTAGTAAATCAGTATCTTGTATCTTGCTCTTTTGAATGTACTTAGAACTCTTTGTAAATCTCAATCTCAAAGGGTAGTTCGTTCTTAACTTGTAACTCTCTTGTTCTAAAGTGCAGACCCATAAAGCTTTAAATAGAAAACTGATTTAACAGAATGTAATCGATTAATCTGTTAAGGTAATTGATTATTTTAACATATGTAATCGATTAATCCACAAGATAATCTATTAATTTGTTCTTGAGCTTTCTGGAATGTAGTCGATTAAATCAGTCAATGATATGTGAAAGTAAGCTCTGATAAACGATTACAGAAAACTAGCAATCGATTAAAGCAGAAAAGCTCAGATGAGAATTAAGCCTATGTAATCGATTACATAAGAATGATAATCGATTAAAGCAGCCAGACTATTTTCCAAATAAGCCTTGGTAATCGATTACAGATGCTTAATTTGTAAAGATACACTTGGTAATTGATTACAGAATATTTTGGTAATCGATTAAAGTGTTCTTCATGACTTTTCCAGAAATAAACACAAGCATGTAATCGATTACATAAGAATGGTAATCGATTAAAACAGTGCACAATCTGATTTTTCCAAAACCATAAGCCATGAGATTATCTTTTCAAATGCAAACATACAATCCTATTTACTAGATATGAATGCATGTAATATGAATTATGTAAATGCAATGCAAGGATCACTAGGCAATGTACTTGAACCATTTAGACAAATTACAAATGCCTTCAATTTGATTGGGCATGTAAAAAGCTAAAACTTCAAACCAAATACTTCAACCTTACTTTGATAAACTTGCAGCTCCAACTCCCAACTCTCCTTGTATCTAACAGTGACATGTAATGGCCAACTACGAAAATACTATAGAATATCATAGTCTCAAAGCAGGAAGTGAGATAATTGTTATTTTAAATATTATTATATTTTATGAACTAAATAATTTATTATTATATACCTAACAATTACCAATAACTAACCTAAAAAGACACAAGACAAAAAAAATATGAAAAATATATAAACAAAGTAAAATAGGAATCAAGATGAAAGAATCAGGCGAGTAAAAATGCATCACAGATTAAGAGAAACTTCCTTATTCTCTTTGCAAAGAAATTGAAGTAGTGATTGCTAGATTTTACTGGGGGAAATGTAGACAGAAGGAAGCTTCATTGGTTGAGTTGGAACAAACTTGCAACCTCATAGATTGGTGGAGATTGATGCAAAGCTTTTAGACAAATATTATTGTTATTATTATTATTGTTGTTGTTTTTGTTGTTGTTGTTGTTGTTGTTGTTGTTGTTGTTGTTGTTGTTGTTATTATTATTATTATTATTATTATACTATATAGGGCATACCATATGAGAGGAATGTATTTTATATAAGAGTGAGAAGATTAAATCTGAACTGTATAACCAATCATGGATGATCAATATTTAATGTCATATGACCACTATAAAAGTCATGTGATTTTTTAAAAAAAGTAATGTAACTTTTTAACATTAAATCTTAACCATGTATGTAGATTATATGGTTCAGATTTAATCTTCTCACTTTCATATAAATGGTTTCCTCTCATAAGAAGATATGTTATATATATATATATATATATATATATATATATATATATATATAAGAGGACATATCGTATGAGAGGAAACTATTTTATATAAGAGTGAGATGATTAATTTTGGATCGTATAACCATAAATAGATGGTTGAGATTTAATGTTAAAAAGTCACATGACTTTCTAAAAACTCACATGAAAAGTAATATTGATCGTCCATGTTTGGTTATAGAGTCCAGATTTAATCATGCCATTCTTCTATAAGATATTTTCTCTCATATGATATGCCTTGTAGATATATGTGTGTGTGTGTGTGTGTGTGTGTGAGAGAGAGAGAGAGAGAGAGGGAGGAGGGATAAGGTTATTCCAAGAGTAATCATCACCATTTATTTTCTTGAAATCTAATTATTATAATGAGTAGCTAATCTTAATCATTAAATTTCATGAAAATCAATAGTTAAGATGAAGAGAAACTCTTCTAAAGTTACTCTTGGAGTAACTTGATGCCTCCTCATATGTGTGTGTGTGTGTGTGTGTGTGTGTGTGTGTGTGGTCTATGTAGTTATTTAATACGATAGGTAAGATTGATAAGGATTTGTATGATAACTCTTTATGGGTACCTGCGAATACCTATATATTTTCAACATCTTTACACTTACTTTTATTTGTTATTGTTATGCTGAACTAGTAGGTAGTATTTATGAAGTCAAGTATATTGGTCTATTGTTATGCCATGATATATATCAAATGAAAGAAAGTGTAAAGATGTTAAACATACACAGGAGTTCGCACGTATCAATGAAGAGTTGTCCATACAAATCCTTATCAATCTTGAGATTTAATGTTAAAAAGTCACATGATTTTCTAAAAACTCACATGAAAAGTAATATTGATCGTCCATGTTTGGTTATAGAGTCCAGATTTAATCATGTCATTCTTATATAAGATATTTTCTCTCATAAGATATGGCTTATATGTGTGTGTGTGTGTGTGTGTGTGTGTGTGTGTGTGTGTGTGTGTGTGTGTGAGGAAGGATAAGGTTATTCCAAGAGTAATCATCACCATTCATTTTCTTGAAATCTAATGATTATAATGAGTAGGGATGGAAATGGACCATGCCGCCTATCAAGGGCCTTTGGCCTGGCCTATTTAAGGCCTAACCTGGCCTAGCTTGTTTATTATAAAGGTCAGGCTAAGGCTTTTTGAAAAGTCTGTTTGAATAAAAAGGTCAGGCTCAATTTTTAAATAAACCTGTTAGGCCTATCAGGCTGACCTATTTAATATATATATATATATATATATATATATATATATATACACTTAAAATAATATAATTCAAGGGACCCTTGCCTTGCTCTTTCTTTTTATCCGCGTTACTTGTGGCTAAGGGTGGAAAAAGTCTTTTTAATTAAAAAGGCCAAGATGTAGGCTTTAAAAAAAAGCCCACTAAACCTGAATAATGTGTCTATCTATACTATAACTTATAAGGTCATATTTGATAATTTATAATTTATAAGAGAAACATATCTATTATGTTATTTTTTTATTTTTAATTATTTTTTTTTATTTAATCAGGCTTTGTATACAAACTTTCAGGTCAGGCCAAACCTTTATGCAGGCCAGGCTCAAGCCTTAATAACTTATTTTTAACAGGTAACAAGTTAGGCTTAGGCTTAAGGATAGTGATGCGGGCCAAGTTCAGGCTTGCCAAAGCCTAGCCTGGCCTATTTCCACCCCTAATAATGAGTAGCTAATCTTAATCATTAAATTTCAAGAAAATCAATATTTAGGATGAAGAGCAACTCTTGTAAAGTTACTCTTGAAGTAACTTGATCCCTCCTCATATATATATTTATGTGTCTGTGTCTCTGTGTGTGTGTGTGTGTGTGTGTATTGTGTGTGTGTTGTGTGTGTGTGTGGGTGGGTGGGTGGGTGTTTATAGTTAGTTAGTCTGGTAGGTAAGATTGATAATGATTTGTATGATAACTCTTTATAGGTACCTGCGAATACCTATATATGTTCAACATCTTTACACTTACTTTTATTTGTTATTGTAATGTTGAACTAGTAGGTAGTATTTATGAAGTCAAGTATATTGGTCTATGTTTCATGTGTATGTTTGTGTGTTTCAGGCTGAATATTCTTAATGAGGAATTTCATCTTAGATATTACAATCAGGATGACATTCCCAATGTGTCCAAGTGCTTTATGAATCCATGTAGCATAAACCAATATGTCATGATATATATCAAATGGATGAATGTGTATAGATGTTAAACATAGATAGGTGTTCCCAGGTATTAATGAAGAGTTACCAGTGCAAATCTTTATCAATCTTGGATAGTGGAACATAATGACCAACTATGAAAATATTATAGAATATGATTGTCTTAAAGCAAGAAGTGAGATCATTTCTATTTTAAATACTATTATATTTTATTGACTAAGTAATTTATTATAATCTACTTGACAATTACCAATAACTAACCTAAAAAGACACAAAACAAAACAAAATATTAAAATATATAACAAAGCAAAATAGGAATCAACAAGAAAGAATGGGGAGAATAAAAATCCATCACAGATAAAGAGCAATTAAATATGGTTAGTGTACGACCAAATTAATCGCTAAGTCACTATTATACGTCATAACTTCTGTCTCAATCATGTGAATTCAAACACCTTTTTAAAAACAAAAAAGTAATCTAAATCAAATAATTAGATATTGACATAAAAGATTAACATTAGAATGTATAATCATGATAGGAAACCAAAACAAATCAAATAGAATGCAAGAAAGAAATCCAAGTAAGGGCTAACACACATACCGTGGGAAATTTTTTGTGTAAACAATTTAGGAACCATAATTTTTTGTGAGCAACCACAACTTTATTATTATAGATTCGGTCTAGTTTGGAATTCTTTCCGAGACATCACCTGGAAATTAAACCAAACCGATTGATTAAACCAAAAAAAATTACAAACTAATTCAAAAAAATTGTTTCAACTTTTGTTTTATCGATCAAATTGAATCTGAACACCCCTAGCCACAATGAACAAAATTAAAAGGAGAATATCAAAAACAATGTTTAACCCTAAATCAAAAATAAAAAACCAAAATAAACCTATACATGGTTAAATTTGTAAACATACACACACACACAAGCACATACAAGACCTCACCATCTCGTATCTATCTCTATTTAATGATATCCCACTCACCAAAATTGATCAAAGAGGAGCCATCTCCAATAAGTTAACCTTTTATGTTTCACTGGCAAGATAAAGGATAGGCGAGTGAGATACAAGATTAGCTCCTGAGTTGGTCATGACAAGCGTAGAGTGAAATATAGGGTAGTGCCATTAATGGGTGGAGAGTCATATTTAAGGGAAAGAAATCAAAGAGTGTAGGAACTGCAAAAGAGAGAAAGCAATTTCCAGGTGCTTATGGAATCGGCGGAGAGACAAGAAAGAAAAGGAATTGGGAATTAGGTATTTGGAGAATGTAAACCTAATTGATCAAATGATCATTTATTAAGCTAAAAGGTGTTACAATTGGGCTTTTTAATCACTATTTTTTTTTCTAATTGGATAATATTGGTAACAAGTACAAGTATGAACTCAAGCCCAAAATAAATAGAATTTTGAGGGAAAAAATTAACAGAGATGATGTTTGACCCTAGATCAAAAATTTAAAAACAAAAAAAAAATAAACTGAAACATGGTTAAATCACAAATAAACCAAAACCCACATATGCAAGATGTCTGTATGTATTCAATATGTAATGAGAGATAAAGGCAAAAAATGTAATCCAAGATTGAATATGAAATTGACAATGATGGACAAATAGTGAGATCCAAGGTAGAGACACAAAATAGGTGGAAAGTGAAATTTTAGGGAAAGAAATGAGAAAAAGGTGGAGTTGGGAATGTGAGAGAGCATATGTCAAATAGTCTTGGAAATGTAAAAGAAACTAGAAAGAAAGAAGTTAGGAACAAGGTATTTGGAGAAGGTTTTGTTTTTCGATCCACAGGAATTGAAGACGGGTATTAGGAAAATTTCAACAACTCTCGCATCTTGCTCAACCATCTGAGTTAGCTCATCCTTGATGTTTGGATAATGTTTTGGATCAAGTAGCAGGTGATAATGTATTAATTAACAAATACAAATAGCAGGTGACAATTAATTACTATACAAATATGTCATGTAGACAATTAAGGACTATTTGCTTTTAATTTGAGTTTAAATTAGATTTTGGAATATAAATAGAATCGATTTAAGTCTAATTGACTTACTAAGAATTTGTTGTGGAAGGTACACCCTACAACATCTAACCCGATTCAGCTCATCCGGAGCCAGATTTTCAACTTCCCTTATGAGCTCACACTAAGAAAACATGGATAACCGAGTTTAGGATGGTGATATTCTTGGTAGTCACAAGAAGGGCCACGTTGCGCAAAAGATACCTTGCTCAGAAGCGTGCACCTCACGTAATGACAATTGGACTTTAGCCAAGAAGAATATTTTTGTAATTTAGTTCCTAGTTTATTTTAATAAAAAAAAAACAATTTTATCAATGTTTATTCAAAACACACTCAATTTATACTCAAATCATCACGATCTTATGTAGTTTAGAAATGTACAAGAAAAACTTATCCTCATATCAAAATTTTAGTTTTGTAATAAAATATTAAATATGCTCTAAAATTTCTTTAACATTGAATAATAACTGTACCAAGCACAATACTTGATGAAATTGAAAAGAAAAAACAATTAACATGTAGTCAATTTAAGTGGTAATGAGTTCGAATCTTTTATGCAAGTAGTTAAGAGTTCAAATATTAACTTTTGCTTATAGAAAAAAATCTTAGTTGAAAAAAACAACTATTTTTAGTACTTTTAAATCCATTGAAAGAAATTAATTTCAATGAACAACCAAAAATATTTCTTGTAATCACGTGTGAGAGAGGAGAGAACAATTGAATCAAAAAAATCAGTCTAAATTAAAGTCTTTCGATCTTGATCGGCTACTCAATACGATAATAATACAAGTATATTTTTTCTAATTAAGCATGCCTTTCTTTTTTTTCCTATTTTTTTATTATTCTATTTGACTTTGCACTCTAGCTAGGCATTTGTGGCCATTGCATTTACATATTCTCATATTCGAATTGAGACAGTAAGGAACATTTATGAGGCTCATACACTAATTACTAAGGCATCATCAAAAGCCAAGGATCACTTCTTTCTTTGTTAGCTTGAAGAGTATATATACAAAGTAATACGCGACAAATGCAAAATGGTCAATTAATTTCATGTGTACCATTATATATCGTATCTATGGGCTTTTTTTTACTAAAATTAAAAGGGACAATTTTTTTTTTGAATTTATAGTTTTTTAATTAATTCCCAAATGGGACAAATTGTATAGATCCCCACGACTTTAAGATAATAAGTCCTAAAAATTGTGTAATTTTTATTTTTATCATTTCTTTTTAATGAAGTTATAGGAAATGTCACGACTTTTGCGATTTTTTTTAACTGAACCACTTTAAAGTCATGTATTTTCGAACGATTTTAAAGTTGTGTCTCGATTTTTAACTTATTTATTTTATATATTTCTGTTTTTAATATTAGAATATTTATTTTCTATATTTATGTTTCTAATACTATGAATTATTATTTTCAGCGGGAATTAAAAAAATGATATAAACTAAATTATGTTTTTTTATTTTAACAAATATTTTTATTACTAAATTATTTTATGTCGTTAATATTAAAATAATTTTATTAAATAAAATTAATTAATAATACTATAAAAGTCATACAAAATTATTAGTTTACATAAAATAAGTTAGAAGTCATAAGATAAGACAGGACTTTAAAGTCATTTAGGATTATTCAACTTTACTTTCTTCACTTAAAAAACAGATAAAAAAAAATCACAAAAGTTATAAAATTTCTTCCGACTTCATTAAAAATAAATTAAAAAAAGTAAAAAGTAAAAATCACAAAAAGTTTACGACTTATTTGACAATAGTAAGGATCCATACAACTTACCCATTTGAGAATTAATTAAAAAATAAAAAATTGCCCCTTTTGTTTAGAGGACATGATATCATGTTGGAGAAAAATATAAGCTAATTCAAAGAAGGTAATGTACTAATGTTTTAGTTCATCTAAGACCTCTCTTCTTCTGAAGAGGAAAAAAAAGTTTAGGCAAAATACATTTTTGAACAGTTTTTAAAAATTAAGCAACTTAAATTTTATAAAATGACAAGGAAAAACTAGTTTTTTTTTTTATATGGGTAAATAAAACTTTAGAAAAAAGTTGGTGTTTTGCATCTCTCTCCCCATCTCTTTCTCTGGTCATCTTTTTAAACAAATTATATTTTGTTTTTAAGACTATGTTTTTTAGCTTTAATTTTAAGATAACTGTTAATGAAAAAAGAGAACAAAGACAAAAGTTAACAATGTTGTGTCATTGGCCAACGACAAATATTTATTCGTAATTAACCTTTTGTGTAAGGATTAACATGTATGTTTTTAGAGACCAAAAGGAAAAGTAATATCAAACGTAGAGACAGAATTTAAATTCAACCTTAAGATTATAACAAACTTAATTAAACCTTATTTTTGTCCTTTTCTGTTTTGTTTTTGAAATAAAGCCTTGCTTGCGTGCTCTCAAAATTCCATCATAATAAAGCACAAGAGAATGCAATTCGACAGACCTTCTGTTTTTCTCCATAAATCAAGTTTCATTTTCCTTATCTTACCTTCTTTTAAGTTATTAAAGTCCACCATGCAAAAAAAAAAAAAAAATGAAAGAAAAGAGAAATTTCATAATGGTTCTGTGCGACAGTTATTTGGCATAGGTTGTTGTTCATGGAGCAGGTTGGGGGCCAGTTATATATGGTGGGGTAGGTATATGGACTCAAATCCGTGGACTGACACTCGAAGCCCGTAATTTGTGCAGATTATGGGCTTAAAAAATTTTGGTCCGTCTAATTGTAAGAGAGTTTTGGTCTGAGCCGTGAAATTTGCAGATTTTACAAGCCTAATCTTTGAAGTCAGCGGATTATCAGTGTAAAAACACTTTTGACTTTTGTCACTTTACACTTAGTATTTGATGGGTTAAAACTTTGATGTTTTGTTATTAGGTATATATTAATCTTGAAAATGTTTGATATTTTATTTAGAGTTGAATGTTTAAGACTTAATTGAATGCTTATTTTATAGTTAATTATGGCTTAAGGCTCAGGCTTCATGTTCTCTGCAGGTTCTATGAATGGGATAGGCTCAATTGATGAACCACTGGACGGTGGTGGCAACGGCGGTAATGCTCCAAATGTTACAAAGGTTTTCTTTAGAGATAAAATGATGGAAAATAGAAAGGTAGTGGTAACCATACCTCGGGTGGATCTTCTTCAACAGAATTTGGCACAAATTGAATATGAGGATGGTAATCCTCTCAAGCTTATGGTGATCTTGGATGAGTTTGTGTTTAACGGATTGTGCACCCCTTTTGGCAAGATGCTCTAGTAATAAAACTTCTAACTAGGAAAGAATATTGGCTTCAATATTATGAGGGAGAGGTTGTGGAAACTAACTCAAACTAGGCTTCGAATTGCTTGATATCAGGAATGGATACTTCGATCACGGTTAAGTTTGACATTCAAGAGGATCGTGCTAAAGTAACGGAGGATGGACCATGGTTCAGAAGAGTGGAAAAGAACAGAAAAAAGGAAAGGATATCTCAGGCCAATCAAAGGATGTTTTTAAAAAAGAAACATGATTATGGAGTGGGACCCATGTGGAATATTCCTACCAATATTGAGGGAGGAGAGGTGCGTCAAAAAAGGAAATAACCCTTAACTTCCTTCCAAGAACAAAAGACCCCGTAAATCTGTTACCAATTACGAAACACCCACATGGAAGTTAATTCAAAATGTTACAGTGGGTACTCAAAGAAATGTGCAGTCAGTAAGGGCAAAGCTGCCCAAGAGATCGACCACAAGTTAACACTCCTCATTCTTAAGCTAAACATGCACGTGAATCATACTACTGTCATGATTCATGAGAATTTCCTTGTTGCCGATCAGGGAGGAGATATGGACGTGGTTCCTTCGTCCATCCCGGAAGAACAATTACTGGCTTCCATGGAAGCCATAACACTCTTCCAATGGTGACTTAGGGGTCCTGTGTGAACCTTTTTCTTTTGCATCCTTATTGTTGTTATGAATGTCTTTCAAGATTTTTCAGTGATCTCGTGGAACATTAGGGGTGCAATCTGTCATTGCACCAAAAGACATGCTAGATAGTTAGTGATGAATCATAAACCTTATTTGTTGCTTCTTTATGAGACTTATGTACTCTTCTTCGCTCAAGTGGAGCGATTTTGGTACCAATTGGGATTCAAACCTATCTTTCTGCAGGAATCCGAGGAACATTCAGGGGGTATATGGGTCCTCTCTAGTAGGGACGAACCTTATTCACTCCATGAATCAAGCTATTACGTTCTCTATATCTTAATTAGATTAATTTTGTTTCGCATTGTTCAACTATTTATGGTTCCCCTACCCATATGGTGCGTCTCTCTTTGTGAATCCTCTTTCCTCTGTAGGAGACACCATCACAGGTCCATTGGCTTCTTATGTGGGACTTTAATGAGATTATTAGTTCAAAGGAGATCTCTGGTGGAACTTTTAACATTCCCCATTCTCAACATTTTGTTGAGGTTCTATCTAATTTTGGTCTTCTAGATATTGAAACTATGGGAGGTTTTTTCTACTTGGCGGAAGAATATCCAAAATGGAGGTCATGTGAGAAAGAAATTAGATCGTTGCTTGGTTAACTCTGATTGGAGTATCTTAGAATTTGTCCTTACTTGGACTCCATTATTGCCCCCCTTCAAAGCAATTTCATACCGGGAGAGGAACCTCTAATATAATGCCCTTTTAGCCCAAGAAGTGGTTCATCGTATGCACAATAAGAAAGACAAAATAGGTTATTTTCTTTCAAAATTGATTTTGAAAAAGCCTAACACAGAGTTGATTGGGATTTTCTTAGGTTTGACCTCTTAGAGTTTGGGTTCCCTAATGAAAATATCCAACTAATTATGAATTGCACAATTGCTTCCAGATTGTCCCTTAAGTGGAATAATGACATTCTTGAGAGTTTTAAGCCTAGAAGAGGTCTTCAGCGAGGTGATATTATGTCCCTTTCCCTATTACTCTTTTGTATGGAAAGGTTTGCTCTTCTTGTTCAAGATAAGGTCTGATAGATCTTAGTGCTTCTACCCAAAAGTGCTTAAGGAGTGAGTTCTCACAGAGTATGGTCCTGGTCATTTCTTACAGAGTTCTATTTTTTCTTTCAACTATCCCATTTTGTTGAGGTGTTCTCGGAGAAGAAAAGTTGTGAAAAATACCCTTCTTTTCACAAAATAATCCAAACTCAACATTTTCAAACTCAGTCACATGGTCACTTCTAATATAAGAGATACAATTTTTTGTTTTCATTTTGAACTCTTTTACATAATATTTCAAAGACCTAAAAGACTCATGTTTATGTGCAAGGAAATATACCTATGTATCTCTAGAATAGTCATCAAGTATGACAAAGCCATATTTCTTCCCTCCCAGACTTAATGTTCTAGTTAGTCTAAATAGATTCATGTGTAACAATTGTAACGGTTAGAAGTGGAAACAACATCCTTAGATTTAAAAGAAGTTTTGATTTGTTTCCCTTGCTAACATGCTTCACAGAAAAGATGAGTTTTTCAACAAATCTTAGGTGCTCCTTTCACCAAATCCTTTTTGTATAGTTTTGAAATATGTTTCAAATTGACATGCCCAAGCTTTTTATGCCAAATCCATGTTTCATTTTCTTTTGATAACAGACATGTTAAATTTTGTTCACTAAGATCTATCAGATCAAGCTTTCTGTCTTGTGAGATGCACTGTTATCACCTCCTATGGGCAGAGGTCTTGATACCTGATCTTTCTTATCGCCATATTGCTTTGAAGCTCCTTGATAATGCTTTTTCCAAGCGAACATTGTCATCGGTCCATTCCAGATCAGGTGCTCTATCTATCATATCAATGCCAAAAAATTCTCCATATCACAATCGAACATTTGATGAAATTCGTACCAACAATCTCGGTCTAGCCTTATCTACCTATAAGTTGGTGTTGGAAAATCTAGCAGCCTACTATTGTTCACATCCTTCAAGATCGACATTTGGGTTGTATTTAAAGGGGTCATCTCCACTACCTCCACTACTACCCTTGGTCCCACAGTGACATCTTGGCTTCTCCATGAACCATCGTTTCTCCCATCTTTTCTTTTGCTCCAGTTCAACATTGGTTGGAAATAGTCCTTGTGGATCAGTTTGGATATCGAACTGGAAATGACGTCCTTCTTCTTCCCTGGTATTTTCTTTGCCATGGCCTCCTCCGCCTCTATGTGACATGTTGCACGAGATCGAACCTCTGCCATGGTTGTAGCACTTCGGCGGACCAAGGATTCCCCCAAATTGTCCTACTTGCAACCTTTTGCAAAAGGCTGCCACTTTCATTCGCTCGTCCAGATAAGAAACTCGAACCTAAACCCCATTAAATCCTGCCAAAAAATCTTTTAGCGATTCTCACGAATGCCTTACATCAAATAGGTCTACTGTTAAGGGTGGCCTCTACATGCTCGCCATAAACTGGGTTACGAACTATAGTGAGAACTATTTAAAGCCTATAAGTGATCCATCCCTCTAACCACTAAACTAGTCACGAGCTATACCATTAGGGTTCTCACAAACATCTTACATCGTATCACGTGTCCTCCTCCGTTGATCAAGATTTGAGCTTGGAAAATCTCCATATACTGAACAAGATCTTTGTTATCGTCATTGCAAGTGATCGTGGGAAGCAAATATTTTTTAGGGATTTACTCTGTCATGGTTGCCTCTACAAAGGGTTGAAAATCCATTAATGGTTCAACTACGACTTCTCCCTTCAATCTTCTCAGTGCTACTTAAGCAACGTCTATTCTCCTCCTGATCTCCTCGTTTTGAGCAGAAACGTCTATTTTTCCCTCAAGGCCTTGAAGGTGATTCTCCTCAAGTGTTCATGTTGCTTCCTCATTGTTTGTTACTCCTACATCATATCCTCCATCGTGGTTCTCACCATTGTTGTTTGTTGCCTAGAAAACAAAAGACACAAAGCAACAAAAGTGTTGGGAAGTGTTTCATCGAGCCCCACAGTGGGCGCCAAAGTGTTCCAGAAAAGGATTACTTGTGATGGATGCGACCTAATTCAAAGCACTCAAGTGAAGTATATTGCTTAACTTGCCATCTTAGGTCAAGGTGAGGACCTTTGATGCTTGTTTAGAGCACGTCTCCCCTGTTACATGCATGGGTCAAAGCATTATTATGGGCAAAAAAACGCAAATAATACTTTTTTAATAAAAAATTACAAATTTGGGATTGTTTGGAAACATATTACAAATTTGGGGTAGTAAGTCAACCCAAATTGGGCGTGACTAAATTCATCGCTAATTCGGTCGCTAACAATTTTTGCGACAGAATATTGTGATTTTTTTTATTTTTTTTGTTTGCGACCATACTATTATGTCGCAAAAACTGTTAGCGACTGAAATAGCGACCAAAATTTGCGTGTTTTAATTTTTGACGTAAAATATCATTTAATATTATTGATTGCTATTTTGTTCTAATTTAAAAGTATTTTTAGACCGATCTTCATCATAGATATGATCTTTTTTACTTTTATTTAATATTATTTTGTTTAATATTTTTTGGATTTTTATATAACTAATTTTAAATATTTTGTGAATTTTTTTATCAAGGCTTTAACAAAAGAAAAAAAATTGTTTAACTTTTAAAAAAATGAATTTAGCATTTTTTTCAAAGAAATAAAATATGTGATCAGACTACATGGTCCCGTGGAGTGCCTGTGTGTCTCCAAGTATTAAAGAAAAACGTTTTCTGCATAAAAATAATTAAAAATGCAATTGTTTTTTTAATTTTAATTTATTATTATTAAAATTTTATTTTTAATTAAATCAAAAAATTTAATTGAAAATTTTAATATTTTTATGCGTTTAAAAGTAGTCGTGTAATGTACTTAATACTAGCTAATTTATTGAAAATATAAATATGTATCATAATAAGAAAAAGTATATCCATAACTTTACTATATTAATTATAACTATTAATAATGAGAATTATCTCATTTGGTATATATATTTCTATTTTTTATTAACTGTATTTAACTTCTATTTTTTTACTATTTAAAAAATTTAGACTAGTCACTATAAAAAATAAATTATAAAATATAGTGTTGATGGATGATGAAATTTTTCAAACATTAAAATATGAAAGAACGTCATATTTTATTTTCGATTGAAATCAAATGATAATTTTTATCCATCAAATAATTTAGGTTCTAGTTTGACACTTTTAATTTTTTTATTTAATTTAATTTTTAAGCTATTTTTATATCAATATTTTCTTTGGATTTTCAATTTAATTTTCTAAGTTATATAAAAAATATTATATTAAAAACTAGTTATATAAAAAATCCAAAAAATATTAAACAAAACAATATTAAAAAAAGTAAAAAAAATCATATCTATGATGAAGATCGGTTTAAAAATACTTTAAAATTAGATAAAAAAATAACAATTAATAATATTAAATGATATTTTACGTCAAAAATTAAAACACGCCAATTTTTGTCTTTATTTCAGTCGCTAACAGTTTTGCGACGGAATACAGTGGTGGCAAACTTAAAAAATAAAAATCACAATATTTTGTGGAAAAACTGTTAGCGACCGAATTAGCGACGGATTTAGTCACGTCCAATTTGGTCATAATTAACTGCCCCAAATTTGTAATATGTTTGTAAACAGCTCCAAATTCTTAATTTTTTTTATTAAAAAAGTATTATTTTCCTTTGTTTGCCCATTATTATGTATCAAAATGTTTTGTCATATTCCAATATTCTTGGGGCATAATTATGTCTATACCAGTTCTATGGTGTGTTTTAAACCTGTGATGATGGTGGAGTCGACTCAAACCTGATAAGACTAGTCTCAGTCAGGGCCCAAATCGAATGACCCAAGCTAAAGGGATCAGATAATGATCCGATTTAGAGGATGCACAACCCTCAAGCACGAAATGCGTAGACATTGAGCTAAAGGGATTGAATAACGATTTGACTCATAATATACAATTAAAAATTTAAAAAAATCATTTTATGTGATATTCCTATTAAACACGATTTTTTTATTTCATATTGGTTTGTTTAATTTATACGTATATCTCAAAATACGTTCTAATATTAAAGTAATTTTTTGTTTTAGCAAAAAATTTCTGTAAAAAAAACAGTTTCCATTTTATAATTACTAATGAAACATACTAATTATTAATAAAAATAAAAATAAAAATATGCAAAATGCCACGTAAGATTGTGGAAATATTATCTCCACCTTTGTTCTTTTTACTAATCGTGTCATGTCCATGACCGTACGGTCGGTGAACGTTTGTGCCTTTGTGGTGTTTAACAGTTTATGCACAAAGACTTTATTCATTAATAGCCAGCCGACCCAGACCGAAACTCAAGAAGTTCAGTAACGGTCATGATTAGATTTTTTTAAATTTATTTTAATTTTATAAAGCCTTTTGAAATGTGTGTCCAAAAATTGTTAGCAAGAAAACATAAAATTTTTATGAATAAAAAATATGATTTTCTTTTTCTTGATGTACCACTAATGAATTTACGTTAGTTATAGTTATTATAAATTTAAGATTACTTTTTCTCAATTAGTACGAAATAATTATCTTTAAAAGTAGTGACTAATCTTTATTACATATCTCAAAGATATATCATGTGAATATTTTACTCTCAATACAATTATTTCATATCCAAATGTCAACCAAAATTTAAATCCTAAATCCTAAATCGCTTGAAAAAATTGTTGTTAGTATTTAAGATTAATATTGAATCTTTATTATGATAAGATTTTTTTAAAGAAAGGTGGTGTGTTTTGTTAGTAAAATATTGATAAATATAAACATATAATAAATGTATTAACAGTTTA
>PYAF01000823.1:639660-689931 GCA_007407185.1 Glycine tomentella
ACATCAATCATTTTGAAATAAAAGAAGTAATACAATAGTACTACTATTTTATTCAATATTAGCATGTTTATATTGTTGGAATAATTTTTAGATTTTTCGTATAGCTAGGATAAAATTATTCGTTTCTGGTTAGATATTTAAAATTTTAATTCTTATATAATATTTTTAGTTATTAAATTAAAATTATATATATTTATATATAAAATAATTCATTTTATATATGTTTGTCAGGCAAGTTTTGTTGAAACAAAATTAATCTTTAGAAATAATTTATGCTCGTAAAATAATTACCTATATATATATATATATATGTATATTTATTCTAAGTATATAATACTTTTTTTTTATACACGGACGTAAGTAGTCGTGGTCAGCATATTGCCATTTTTTATCAATATTTAATGATATTTAGATTATATGTGAATTTTTTAATGATTTTAGGTAAAAAAAAAATTAAAATAATATATTTCGTTTAGATTGTATAAAATAAATACTTTATATAGTAAGATTAAAAATGATATGAACTTATTTCTAATAAGTGAAATAATTAGTTTTGAAAAATAAAAAAATAAAAAAAGAAAAAAAGTTTTACCAAACAGCATTTAACCTTAATCGAATTCAAACTAAAAAAAAATAACTTAATACTATATTTTTATAATTCTTATTTGAAGCTTTAACTTAAAAATTGATTTTTAAAACCTAAAATAGCTGGCCAGCCATAACCTAAACGCACACACGTAATTATTTCTGAATGATAATAAAAAAACCGCATGCTAATATTTTTTAATTAAATAATTTATTAATTAGCTTTACTATTACCTATGTTCTGTTCGTGAAAAATAGATGTCTAATATTGATACTGGGTCTTGATGTATGATCGAGACTCTCTCTCTAAATGCTTATGGAGTTTAAAGCATCTAAAAGAAGAAGAAGATCACAGTAAAACGACACAACACAAGTAGTGTGCAGTGTGAAAGGAAAAGAGACAGTCAGAATTTGTGTGTACCTTACACCTTTGATGAGACATGCTATTTATGTTTACTGACCTGTGTAAAAATGAGGAAACTCCAGCCAATTCTTGATCGTGATCTTCCATAAGATGAATAAATATTTTGAATATTTTGTATACAAATACTCCTCAATATCTTTCTTGATTCTGGTAATTATTTAGGACCTAATCTTCCCCAATTTTGCCATAAATAACGTGATACTGACTATATTGAACTTTTTAGCCTTTGACCCAATATCAAATATCTGTAACAATCTCTTTATGGAGATTTGTCATTTGTGATATGAGTATTGTTATTCTTATTTTAAAATGACTGGAACTCGTACGAATAGGACTTTTGCTGCGTGTTGACAAGAACAATTAAACGTCAATGACCGAAAAACTCATACGAATTGAATAAATCGTACATGATCAATACTTAATTTTTAGTCAGCGTTAATTAGAAGCCATATGATATGAGATAGAAGTGCTTGAAAATTCACATGCATGTAATTAAGGAGAGATAGAGATTGTTCTTGACTATTATTTAATAATATTGTATCCAAATTCAATCAATTAATGGGGGCATTAAGTTGCATAAAATGGGGAACACAGAGTTCCACATGTTCAGTTTGTGGTTGATTGATTTTTCTCACCATGCATTAGCCTAACAGCAACAGGGGAAATACCCCAGAAAGAAAGCTACGTGTTGATGACATTGATCTACCAATTGTATTGTACCTAATGCCTAGACTTCAACAACGCTATAGTAACATGCTGGGAAAACACCTAATAATATATATATATATATATATATATATATATATATATATATATAGTAACATGCTGGGAAAACACCTAATAATATATATATATATATATATATATATATATATATATAGGAAATGAAGTGTTTTGGTGTATATGATTTTATATCTATGATTACTATTTTATCTTTATAATAATTACTTTCTTCATAAATTACCCACTAATTTCTATTTTTTTATTTTGAAAAATGAAAAAGCAGTTAGACATGGAGTACCTATTTCCCCTAGTAATAACAATAATCCCTGGTGTGAGTGTTGTAAATTTGATACCGTATTTAATTTTTACGTATAAAAATAAATAAATAATAATAATCCATGGTAGGCAATTAGCCCAAGTTTGTGTCATCGTACTGGTGGTAAATGAAAGATAAGATGTCTCCTACTCAATTTAGATATTTTATACTATGTTCACATGTTAGATTACTGAAAATTATTATTCTTTTAAAAATCGGATTCAACTGGAAATTGGTTTAATAATTGATTTGTTAAATTTAGAAAACCATCTTATCTTAGAAAAAATTGATTTAATTTAAATCAATATTTTTCTAAATTTTGTATTTTTATCTTTTTTATTTAATAAAAAATGTTTTTAATATAAATAAAAACATATAATTAAATAGAACACATAAAAATTATTTTTCTGATAATATTTTTTTTCTTATGATACATATATTTTATTCATTTATATTAATTTTAAATTTTTATATCTTAATTTTTATAATTTTATATTATTTTATTACTTAAAATTTTATAAATATGAAATATACAAAATTCTATACCAAATAAATATACAAAAGATTTAATTATTTCCATTTTATCAACGGTTCAATTCCAGAACCGATAAAACTATGTGAATTAGTGTTTTCATCAGTTGAATTACAGGTTATTTAAAAAAAAAAAACGGCTAAAAATTATTGAGTATAAGACAGGATAACTGATGTCATGAAAAAGGTACATTAACAAATATTACAAAAAGTGTGATGAAAATATAAAATAAAAATAAAATTATTAAAAATCATTTAAAAGAAAAGCTTGTTATAATGGAGTTCGTGTAATTTGCTTTATGCGCGCCACGCAAAAGCAAATTTTTTTGTTTTATTTCACTCTGTTGAATATTGATGATGTGTCTCTTAATAGAGACAAAGTAAAAGGATCACGTTCATGCTTATAGGTTTAGGTTTTTCAGGAAATATATACTCCCTTCAGATGTATCCCACAATCACACCCGAATTTGTTTTGGGACCCTTTTCTATATAGATATAAATTATATGTATTCTATATATTGTCGATTTAGTTGCTGAGTAATTAAAATTGTTAAGTTATTAATAAGAAATAACAGTTGATATAAATGATAATGATTTATGTCATTTAATTAAATGATTCATAATTAGAATCCTAATTGATCTTTAAATATAAAATAAATTATGTTGAAAAAATATTTATTTTATATGCATTCGAGATTTCTAAAAAAATATTAATCACTATTTTTTACTAGTGATATTTCGTATCCATATGATTATCAGAAAGAAAAAAAATTAGGTCATATAGGTCACTCTATCTTCAGAATTAAAGTTATGTAAATAGCATAAGAATTAAGAACTATGTAGTGCGAATATTTTCTTTGAAACTGAAGTAAAAGAATCGATAAGACTCTTTAGAATATTATAAATGATATTTATGCGCAAAAGAATCTCCTAAATATCACAAAACTATCTTTCTTTTCCCATTCACTATCTGCTTTTGTCATTGTCCTTTTATTTTTTTTCCTTTCATTTTCTTCTTATGAAGCTTCCGTGTAAAACATTACGTTACCGTAAATGTGCATTATAATTAATAGGCACTACTCATTAATAACATGTTTCCAGTCAACATAATTGAGTCCAATCTAATGTGTAGGATAAAGTTTAGGTTTAGTTATAGAACGTTTACGGTGCATAGTGCTCCATAGTTTTGTTTTTTTTTTTTCTTTTTTAATAATATATGCATTTTTATCGATAAAAAACATAATTAAACGTTACTTTATATAAACAATGGTATCACTTATAAGCATGGTTGTCAAAATTGTGTTTTAACTCAGCCTCCGCGGGTTAAAACGGTTGCAAAATTATTTTTGAGTGGAATCGGCCGAGTTTACGCAAACTTGGACGAGTTAGCATAAACTCGCGAGTCTACGTCGAGTTTGTGGGTCGAAAAAAAAAAAGTGAAATGATGTCGTTTCAATTTTCATTCGTTTCATTTTCTTTCTTCCTCCTTGTTTCATCTCGACACCGCAGCCTGCAGTGATTCAGTTTCGTTTCGTTTCTTCCTTCCCTGTACGAGTGGCCGAGATGAGACCGTGGCAGTGAAGGGAGCACGTGATCGTGACAGTGGGTGGTGGCCGCTAGCCCACGACGACGGTGAAGGCCGAAGGGAGTCATAGTTCTGTTTTCGTGCTCTATTCCTCTTCTCTGTGCAAGTGGTCGAGAGCCCGTGACCGCGAGTGTGAAGGACTGAAGGGAGCCCGTGACCGCGAGTGCGTGGTGGACTGGTGGCCATGAGGTTTTCTTCTTTTCCTCTTTTGTTTGTAGGTCTTAGCCTCTCAGTTACTGACATTGTCGGGATGCTATTAATTCCCCCACTCAGTTTTTTGAAGTTCGCAACACTAAATTTTCCTTATGATTCTCCAATTTTCTAAGATCGACCGCACATTGATTATTGGAAAAATGGCTCCAATCGGGTACGTATCGATCATCTAATATTGATTACAAGTCTCATATATGGGATCTTTTATGCATCAGTTGCTATTATAATATTTGAAAACGTTTGTTTTCATCACTTTTGTGATCCATGAATGTGTTTTGAGTATTGATATGTATTGCAATTCATTTGGGTGATTTCAATTTCATATTTTTTTTTCCAACCGTATATGCTCATTTTGCATAGATTACTGCATATATGTTTTCGGGTAGTTGATTAATTTATTTATTGCTTTTCCTTTTTTATTTGAACCATTCAGGAAGTTGAATATTTTTTGTGGCAATACTAAAATTCATAGGTGATTAATTTCCAGTTCTTAAATTTTTCCTGTCTGCAATGCCATATAATCCAGTGTTAGTTATTGCAAATTGCATTCATTTAGGAGAACAATGTTTGCACTCTTTTCTGATTTTTCCTCATCAATGTTATTCTCATATACATATTTTCTTTTCAAATTCGTAGACCTTGATTTTGGAATAAGTAAATCATGGATGTTTGTGAATAGATGCTAGGTAAAACTTAACAAGTGTGTTTTTTCTCTATTTTGTTATTGTTTTGGATTGCAGCTAAAATGATTTCATTGGTTGCCGGGATGCATAGGAACAAATTTCTGGCCACAACGCCATTGTATTGCTGTTGCAACCTTTTTTTTTTTTTGTGGATGATGCAATTTTTATTAAAACTCCAAGTTATATATAATCTCGTTAGATTTAAGCTTGCATTTGCATTGCTGGGTGCTGCTATTGTCTTTTCTTTTTTGGTCGATCTTTGCTGCTATTGTCTATGTTATGATAAATTTATGTCAACTTTAAAGGAATTGATACTAATGTATTTTGATAAATTGTTATACAAAGTTGTTGCCTTTCAAACTATGCATATCTCTGCCTTTGGTTTTTCTTTCTCGACTTATAATACTTTGCATTCTCAAGCTATATGAATATGACAAATAAATAAAAATGAAAACAGAATTTGTAACATCGCATGCATGATTAATTTGTAAACAAAAGGAAAATGAAAACAGAATTTGATTTTTCTTTTTGGTATTATCATTTATTTTCATTCTCAAGCTATTATTTTTGTTTAAAGTAGACTCTTACGAGTCTACAAATCAAGTCTACAAAATTTCTAGGAGTTTACGTAGACTCTCAATTTTGACAATCATACTTATAATAATAAAATAACGATGATAATATAAAAAAATATCACATCAAATACTTCAAATATAACTTTTTATATATCAAAAAAATATGTCTTATTTTTAAATAACTTGCATAATCAATCACAATGTTCTTAAGATTTAACTATACTCAAATGTCATAATTGTAAGTGACCTACATCTAAGTCCTATAATAAAGCCCCCACAATGTTATTAGGAACACATTACACACGTTTTTCCTTGTTACTTTGCTGATTTGCTCATTGACTTTGAATACTACAGTAACTTTTGTTGGTATTCCACCTTTGCAATTGCTCATCTTATTCATCATCATCATCAACTTGAATATTTATTAATGAATCTCAAATATCCTTAAAGGATTAACTAGGTCACTGTGCATACTTAATTTATTGACTTTAATATGTATTTATTTTTAAATGATGTGTGTCTACAATTGAGTTGTTCATCATCACTGAAGATACAATGAACCTCAGATCTTTGAATGCTTAACTAGGTCACTGTATAATTAATTTATTGACTTTGATTTGTATATATTACGAGTATTTGTGCCTATTTTAAATGTTCTGTATCTCCAATCGAGTTTAATTATGATAATTGCTTTAGAAATTATTTCTTTTGTTCCATAATAATTATCGCATTAGCTTTTTTATATAAATAAAAAAATAATTTGATAAAATTAATCTAACATGATCATTAAATTATATTTTAGATTTTATAGTTCATCCTTAATAAATATATATATATATAATAAATATAAGTAAAAATAATAATTACTTGATGTTACGTTAAAAAATTAAAATAATAATTATTTTAGAATATTTTTTACACAATAAGTATAATAAGATAGAGAAAATACAACTCCCAGTATTGTAACCACATAATAATTTTTTACTTTTTTATATCAAACAAATGAATCCACTGATGAAAGAGGATAGTTGTAATACATATGTAGTTCTGATGGTACTGTAGAAGTTGAGTTTCAGAGGAAAAAGAAGGAAAAGATAAATATTTTATTTTTAACCTCAGATAATTGTAATTTTATATAAAAAATAAAAAATTAACACATTAAATTTATTCATTGATGCTGTTAATTGCATCTTAATTTTAATTAAGAATACACTTCTCTCAAAAAAAAAATTAAGAACACACTGTTCACATTTTAAAATACAAATCTTTATGTACAAAAAATGTAAATCTGTGTACGGATTTGCGATTAAATAAAAGCATAAAAAACGTAATACATTAATAATTGATCGTGGTTTTAATAAATTTAAATAAATAAAAGAGAATGTATTAGAAATAATGTATTATATCCAGATTCCACAAGAAAGGGTTCGGATCATTAGGCTTTGCCCAACCTCCCCTCAATTATAAAAAAGAAATAATATATTACTGACACTTCTCTTATCTTAAATTAATGACAAAATTTTCAAGAAGTTGATCGTAAGAAATAAGACATAATCTGTCATCAGACAGATTGCAGATTTGAGCCTCTCTTTAGAAAGAGATAAATGTCACTATCTTTGCAATCATTTGTTAAGCCCGAAAACTATTTGTACATTGGATCGAGATATCATCTTCTCTCTTAAATTATTTTGAAAAAAAAAATAGTATGGAATGAAAAGCGTATTAATATATCGTTTTTTTATTGCTGAAGTTTATTCGAACTCATAAAATTATGAATAAGATTTGTTAAATAATGGAGAATTATAATAAATAACTCAATAATAACATGCTTAAAAAAATGTGTTGTTATCATTACAAGAGAAAAGTAAAGGTAAAAATATTTTTTATATTTGAGCATGTATTCTCTCATGTTCAATTTTCATATAATAAAGTGGTGTACAAATATTACATTTATCTCTTTCATAATAAATATTATTATGATTCCTATAAAAATAATAAAAATAAATATTAAAAAATTATATATAATTTATCATGTAGATGAGAGAATTTATTACTTTTTTTATATACTTTTAAACATATATTTATTAATAAATAAATTTAACTGAAATATTATTGAATAATATTGAATCCAAATAACATAATTATATTACTCGAACTCGACATCTATACATAGTAATAAAACAACATTGGTTTTTACTTCTCCTAGCTTCTCCTTGCTTCACAGCTTCTGTAAGCTTCTCCCAGCTTCGATGACTTCTCCCAGCTTCGGATAACACGTGTCCACCTAGCACACCCTGTGAGCTCCTTCATCCAAGTGCACCAGAACCGTTGTGGCACTGCATCTTCTCACCAACTATTAGTGTTGAATCCTCACCAACTCTGCTAACTACACATCTCAATTGCTGGACATTTCTTTTGGAATCGAGATCGCTCCATAGAGTTTTTCTCTGCAATCAATAACAACTCTGTCCCAGCTATCATGCCCATGCCCTGTCATTCTTCTGAGCTTCCGCTTTTTACACTTTGGGCCATGCACTCTACCTCTGTGTCCTGTTGTTTTGTGTTTACATGTTTTCCCATTTATTTTTGCTGCATAGTAGTGCCCGTCAAATGAAGAGAGGCTGATTCATTCTCCCTACTCTGCTTCTTCAGCGACCTCAATGTTTAGAGCCCGAAACACTAAGAGAGTCTGATTCGTTCTCCCTCCTCTGCTTCTTCACCCACCCCAACGTTTAGAACCCGAAACACTCATTTAACCGACATTAATGGCGCGTAGTAAGTTCTTGCTTATATTGTCACAGAATGTTGCTACTGTTTGGCTCATTTTAAAATTGTTTTTTGTTTTGTCCACCAGTTTTTTGTAAACTAAATACTGTTGCTGAAGTTAATGATGAAAAAGAAATTTGGAAAATTGTTGTTCGAGCTTTAAATGTGTGGAGTATACCGAAAGGAACTCTGTGTACCATTGAGGCAATTTTGGTTGACAAGGAGGTTAGTTTCTTTAAGTGTTATTGTCAGTTTTGTATATTAGCAACTTCTGTGTACCATAACTTCATATCAGCAACTTCTATGTACCATAACTTCATATATTTATTAACTAGGGTGATAAAATACTGGCCCAAATGAGGAATGTTGATGTTGGGATGATGGATGACATTTTTCGTGTTTGTCAATGCTATGTTATTCAGAACTTTGAAGAGGACAAAAATGTTGGTCGTATAAGGCTACCAGACATGCTTTTAAAATCAACCTGGTAAAGACAACCAAAATTACGCCCCATGAAATGGCTGACATACCTAAGACAATGTATAATTTTACAAAGTTTAATTTCATTCTCAATGGATCTGCCACACCTGATTATTTGATAGATGACATTTAGTTTAAGTATTTCAAGCATAAATGAGTTATATAACATGTTATTCATTAAATGTGTTTGGTAATGGTATGTTCTTGAAGATGTTGTTGGTGAGGTTGTTGAAGTTGTTCAATGGAACTTAGAAGGGACACCACATAAAGTTTCTTTCAAACTGAAAGATGAATGGTATTGTTTGGTTATCCACAACTTACTTATTTTGTGCTGGACCTAATAATAACATATATTAATTGTTGATTCATAACATGAAACAGTGACAATGTGTTGACTTGTACTTTATGGAGGCACTTGATTTAGAGCTAAAGGATTGTTTGGATACACATGTGAGTGGTCCTGTTGTGCTACTGTTTACCATGGCTAAAATCAAAGAAGCTAGAGGTATTATTGATAAGTGGTGTTTTCAATGTTAGTTTTTCCTTGGTTATAAATGGCTGCTATTGTAATTGAATCATTTTGATGCAGGCCCTTACCCTCTATCAATACAAACTTTCATGTATTGTTCTCACATCTTTGTCAACAGTGACATTAAGGAAATAGTTGAATTCAAGGATCGATTGAGGTTTTTGTTATTATCGTATCTCTTTTATTATGTTATTGTGTTATATTTGGTAATGTTCTATTATGATTATATATTGTTTAATATTCTAGCATGGATCCAAGTCAACAAAGTATCAAGACATTTGGCCAACTAGGAACCCAGATTTCTGGTTCTTCTTCCTATTCTAATGTGGATCGCTTTTTGTATAATGCACAAGTGAAGTATTTACATCAAATTAGCTAAGTTAAGAAGGTATCAATCATAATTGGTGTCAAAAATTTAATCTTCAGCAACCTGGGTTAACTCGGTATCCTAAATAACCCGATTCAAAATTGTCATCCCGTATCTCATCATCAACTTATTGTGTTGTGTCATTGTTTAACGTGGGAAAACCTTAAACAACCCGGTATCCTAAGTAACCCGGTTCATAATTGTCATTTCTGTTGTTGGAGTGTATGTGTGTGACTGTGGCTACTATACAGAAGTTGTTGATAGCCAATGGTTGGGTTTATGATGCATGCCCCAAATGTAAAAGGGTTGATGCCCAGGCTTTGCCTGTTATTTGTGTTGGCTGTGGTAATGAAAGTGCAAGCTCTATACCAAGGTAGTGTTGCCAAAATTTATACATTTCGGTCTTGATGCTCACTGTGTAAATATCTTAATTGTTGTTTTATTGTTGTGCCATATATATCGTATTGATGTTAGGGTAACTCAGTCACGTGAATCCGCCATTTTTACATTGTGGGATCGCTACTGTGTTGCTTTGATAAATGAAAGTACAACTGAAATTAAACAAAAAAATCATTGCTGAGGTTGGATATTATGTTGATGTAAGTTCCACGCTATAATATTGTTCTGCCATATTAAACCGTTGTGGTGTTTACAATTACTCAGGAAGGCATTTTTGATCCTAGAGATATACCGGAGTCTCTCGATTGTGTGTTGGGCAAAAGATTAGCTTTCATATTCAAAGTTGTGCCTGGTAATACTTCTTGGACAACTTTCAACCTTTGACATGCAGGTTTTGTTTAATGTAATATCAATCGATTTTCATAAAATAACTATTTTTATTTGTTTAATATTCGGTTTCTAATTCGGTAAATGGGTTTTTTAAAATTTAAAAGGATGAAGCAGAGCCATCTATGTCCTCCGTGCATCGGAATGATGACAGTGTAAGTTGTTTGGTCTGAAGGTTTGTTTCCATTGATATACTTGCTGAAGGTCTAAAGGTTCCTTTTCATTGTTCACAACAATGTTTCTCACAAACTGCTGAGTCTGATGCGCATTTGATGGAGTCGATGACACTGGCTAAGCGGAATTTGCCACAAACTGATATTGAGTTGGATACTATGGCATATGAGGATTTATCACAAATACAGTTATCCTCTACTAAGTTGATAAAACATATTAAGATTGAGTGATGATTTGAAAGCATGGTTAAAAAAATTTTTGGTGAAGTCATGTGACAAACTTTTTTCTTATGGTTAGTCTGGATTGTATTAAATAGTTATCCAATGTTGTACATTTTGATACATGCAACATGTTATTTTCACTTTTTAAAAATTGTGGTTACAACATTGACCTCTTTGTTATGTATTCGTAATTATGGTGAATGATGTGCAACTTATTTGAAGTGTCAAAGCTATCCAGAATTATAAAATAAGTCTCATACCCATAATAATTTAAAGACTGTGGTTATAAATATAAATGGAAGTTAAATTGTTAGAAAGGATGAATTACACAGCAGTAGAACCATTTATCATATTAAAGTTTTACACATTTCAAATAATAATACTTTAAAAATTTATTTTACTTACTCGTGATTGCACATAGGCATGCTAATATCACTCAACAATTCATGTCAATATCATATGTAATTGCACATCGATATTATACTCAAACATCAACAAGTTACCACACCATTAATCAACTAATAGTAACAGTTTACCACCTCAATATCAACTGATTAGGAAATTATACATACTCCTAATCATGCTGGTACGGTAGAAGTGAGGCAAATGCTTGATTAGGAAATTATAAGGATGCAATCTGTGAATTAAATGTAGCCAATAGTGTGGAACCTTTAATAAGTGGGAAGAGACAAATAAAAAGTAAACTTAAATTATTTTGCACCAATGCAAAAGCATGCAAAAGCCCAGCTACAAATTTGTGACTTAACTTTCTGAATATCAGCTGAAATGTATCATAATTGGTCACAGTCAGAGTATGGCCAAAATCTTTCATTTACCTCACTGTCCACAGCAACAGGTCATTTCAGGGAAAAATCAAAGTATGGCCAAAATCTTAAATAACGAGTTGTGATTAGTGGTTTTAATTCAGCTGTAATGCTGGAACACATAAGTTTTTTGTTAAATGTGTAACTAAAATTTGCTTTGATATACTTTTGCTGCATACACAACTTGATAATCATGCTGAGAAGCATTGCCCACAGATAAAAATTCGCTGACTAATCATACTGAGAACCAATTTCAAAATTTGAAACAACTTTGGTTTATGGTATTATTATTGATATATTATTCAGCACACTCTTCATTTCAGATTCCTTCAATGTTAAATAGCTTTTCAATCATACTAAATTGTCAGGTTAGTCAAACATGGAATAAGACATTCTTAAGACAAAGGTTGATGCTAAAGCTGCAAGGATAAAACGAAAACTAATATTACAAGGAAAGGGATTGGGCAAATATAAGTATAATTATGCTAACAAAACAGAATTGAGCAATGAAAGTGAAGGTTGGAAATGTCTTTCTTTTTATTCACATTGTGCTTGTGTTTTTAAATCATGTGTGATGATGATGCAAATAAATAATGTTTATACAAACTAAAATTAACTATGGCATGTGTAATGCTGGTGTTTTTGAATTGTGTTAAATGCATAAACAAGTAATATTTTAATGGAATCTGACACTGAGGATGAACTCTCAAATGGCATTCATCATTGTGTTGATCACATTGCTACAGGTTTGTCTGTGTATCCACAAAGTGTTTAGCTGACCACAATGTTTCTAATGTCAAAGTAATTTCATGTACTATTGTTGGGATGTTACAACTGCAAGATTAAGACAGAGGAACATACTGCAAAGTAAGCGGTTATCAAAATAGCAGAACACTAATCAGAACACATAGATGAGCCTCTAACATGAAGGTTTTGCATCTCTACATTAATATCTAGAACATTCTATTATCAGATATCTCGTGTTAGTGATGTTTTGTTTTGTAGGATATGTTGATTTAGGAGATGCTACTAAGACATGTCCATATTGCCAGGTTGCCATGTGGTATGAAGAAAGTTTGAGGAAAAATAAAAAACATGTTAATGGCAAATATAGTCTTTGTTGTAGTCTTGGAAAAATACAACTACCTTTTTTGAAGGATCCACCAAAACTACTACAACGATTATTATGTAATCAACAATCACGTGAGAGCAGGAATTACCAGCAATATATTAGAACTTACAATATGATGTTTGCTTTCAGCTCTTTTGATGACAATATAGATAGTCGTTTGTCACATGGAAAAGGTCCACCAATTTATAGAATTCATGGACAATCATGTCATTTAATTGGAAGCCTATTACCAATGCTTGAGAAACCTCCAAAAGTTGTTCAGCTGTATATCTATGATACAGAGAATGAGGTTCAAAATAGACTTGGTGGAAGAAGGTATGGTTTATGGTATTATTGATATATTATTTAGTAACCCGGTATACTAAGTAACCCGATTCATAATTGTTATCCCGTATCTCATCATCAACTTATTGTGTGAAGTTGTTGACTATGTATATCCTACAAAACTGTGTTATTGGTTATTCTATCCTTGTATTTGTTGGGTCAAAATGGACCCTCAAGTCAATTGCTGAAACAGAATAGTTAAATGCAAGACGAGAGAGATAGAGAAGAACACAATCAAATTGTTTAACGTGGAAAAACCTTCAACAACCCGGGTTAAACCCGGTAACCTAAAAAACCCGGTACATATTTGTCATCCCGTATCTCAAACTCAACTCAGACCTTAGTATCTCAGATCTCAACATCTTGTTGCTGGTCATTCTCCCTCTACTTCAACTCGGACAGGAGGGATGAGTTCTCCACGTCAGATAAAAGATCGGACTTGGTTTCGAGATGTCATGAATGGTCTCATCTTCATGAAATATCACATCCTAGTTTCTCACTATGTTATTGATTGGATCTCAAAGTCTTAACCCGAACTCAGTTTCCCGCAAACTAAGGTAAATGAATTCCTTCCATTTTTATATTAAGCTTCGCTCTTTCATCTTTGGGGATTTGTACAAAAGCTACATCCCGATATCCTCAGCAACCCGATTCATAATTCTCATCTCGGATCTCAGCATTAACTTAGACCTTAGTATCACGGTCCTCATCAGTTTGTTGTTGATTAATCTGTTCATTATTCTCATCGGCTTCTCCCCCTGCTTCATGTCTGAAAGGATGGATGAGTTCTTCACGTCGGGTAGAAACTCGGGCTTTGAGCTTCGAGATGTCATGAATTGTCTCATCTTCATGAAATATCACATCCCGATTTTCACTATCTCATTGATTGAATCCCAGTAAAAACAATCATCACTCACAATTTCCTGTAATTTTTAGGTGGGAAGAGCGCCTTGACTGACATCTTGTATCACAATTGAAAGAAATGCTTAATGAATACAATGTTTTTTGCTAAGTCTTTTAGGATGGCCAAAGACAGATATCATAAGTGTCAGACACAAAATTTTAAATTACACTTAATTTCAGATAGGAAGAAGGATAGGAGGATTTACAATTTGCCCACAGTTTCTGAAGTTGCTGCAATTATTGTTGGGGATGCAGCTTAGCCTCTGAATAAAGATATTGTCCTTGAAAAACAGAGTGGACAATTGCAAAGAATTAGTGAGCTTCATCCAAGTTATCTAGGACTGCAATATCCTTTTCTATTTCCTTATGGTGAAGATGGATACCGCAATGATGTCAAGTATAGAGATATAGAGAACTCAACTGAAACAAAGAGAAACAAACTTACTATCAGAGAATTTTGTGTTTTAGGCTACAATTCAGGAAAGGAGAAGGTCAAACTTTATTGAGATCTACAAGACTTTTACAACAATTTATTGTTGATGGTTACACAATGATGAAATTAGAACGATTGATGTTTATAAGAACACATCAAAAGCAGCTACGTTGTGATAAATACAACACTTTGATTGCCTCACATGAAGGAATTGATAATTAGTGTGGCAATAGTGGAAAGCATATTGTCCTTCCTTCATCATTTTTTGGAAGCCGTAGGTATATGGATAAATTATACTTTGATGGAATGACCATATGCAGCACGGTTGGATTCCCAGATTTATTCTTGACGTTCACTTGTAATCCTTATTGGCCGAAAATTCAAAGGTCTATGATAGCACTTAATTTGACTGCACCAGATCAGCCCGATGTTGTCACAAGAATTTTTAATCTCAAGCTAGAACGATTCATTTCAAACTTGAAACATAAACAATTTTTGGGCGATGTGGTTGCATGTAAGGCCTGTACTGCAAGTCACTTATTATTATCAACTTCAATTTTTTTGCTTCGTGTTTTATCTAATAATATAATTGTTACATATATATACACAATTGAATTCCAAAAGTGGGGCTTGCCACATGCTCATATTTTGATTTTTTTACATCCTTCCAGCAAGTATCCATCTCCTGAAGATATTGATAGCATTATATCAGCTGAAATACCAGATCCAATTTAAGAGTCACAACTCTATGAGTGTGTCAAAAATCATATGATGCATGGTCCGTGTGGCTTTGCTAACAGAAGGTACCCATGCATCAAAGATGGAAGATGTTCTAGATTCTTCCCAAACAAATGGCGAGTTGAGATTGTTGTTGATCAAGATGGCTATTCTGTTTACAAAAGACGTGATGATAGGAGATACATTGAAAAAAATGAAATCATGCTGGACAATAGGTATGAAGTCCCATACAATGCAAAGTTGTTGTTTGATAAGTGCCCTATTTTATTAAAATTAGGGTTACAATGCCAGCACTTATCTTTTGATTTCAGTAAATTTATTTATAAATTTGCCCTAAACCTAGTTGAATTATATTTATTACTTATATAAATGATGTTTTTCACATTTTGGAAGATTAGTCCAATCATATTTTGAATTTTGATAGGTTCTGATGGTATCCAAAGCCTCCAAGCAAGCAAAGCAAGCGAAAGAGGCATAAAAATCAAATTTGGGGGGGTGTCAAAAGCAAAATGGCCCAGGCCCATGACCTTTCTTCACCACTAAGCTTTTAACTCGTCCATGCGAGCCTCCTTAGGCTAAATCACTCGTCCAGGCGAGTTCAAGTTCCAAGAAGATAAGCATCAGCTCGCCCAGGCGAGCAAAAATAGGCAAAACCACTCGCCTAGGCGAGTGAACATAAGTAGGAGGGCAAACCTATAAATAGCCATGCATTTGTGAAGGAGAAGCATTCCAATTTCGAAATTCCTTCTCCTTGTACGTAGGATTAGAGTAGGATAGCTTAGGGAGAGTGAGAGAAGTGAGAATTAGTGTGGAGACTCTGCCGGAAAGAAGCGATGGTTCCTTTCATCAATTCTTCCATTAAGGAGGTGCTCTCCACAATGATTGGCTAGCTTCTCTTAAGGATTGGACGTAATCTTCTTACCCCTATGCATCTCTTTTAATATTTATTTATGCATGAATCTTTTCTATTCCATATTGGTAATTTCATTTTGTTCTTAATGCTTAATACTACTTGATCACTAGTTTCATGAAATTAGATTCTAAGCTTGACTAGAAAGTGTCCTTAGAATTTGAACTTAATGATTTTACTCATTACGTTACGTTGCTAGGAATAGGGCATAACGTTTTGATTACAAATAACACGTGATTGTGATTATAATGCTGGGCTATTTACTTCATATGCGAGGGATCGATATTCGGTAGATATCCTTAGAATTCTCGAATGCAAGGGATCGATTCGGGGTGAAATAATGTGTTCATCAATAAGAATAGAAAATGATTTATACATGGTAAAGTTAATTGAATACTAAGGGTATGAATGATGAAACCCAATCCCACTTTCTCATAAATATGTTTCGTTTTACTAGTTTCCTAATTTTTCGTTACTTTCAAAGTCAAATGAAATTCCGCTCATCCTTATTGTACATAACTATTGAACTGTTAAGTAGTATTTGGTAATGCCCATTCTCGCAAAAGAAGAACTCTCTCTTTATGGGTCTGCTTTGCTAATGCACTGTGGATTAACTGAGTAGCTCAAGTCCCTGTGGAGACGATCTTTATAAATTTTGTAACTTACAATGACAATTAGTATGCTTTCCAAGAGTCCTAACACTGTTAAAATATCAAGCTCACATCAATGTAGAATGGTGCAACCAATCAACATCTATCAAATATTTATTCAAGTACATCTATAAAGGATATGATCGCATAACAGCTGCTCTTGTGCTTATGCAAGACGATGCTGGAACAACAAATCAGTGAGTTGATGAACTTAAACACTATGTAGATGGTAGGTATATTTCTCCATGTGAAGCTTGCTGGAGAATATTTTCATTCCATATACACAAGAGATCACCTGCTGTTGAATGATTGTACTTTCATCTACCTGGTGAAAATTCAGTCATATTCGAGGATGATGATGACATTGACGCTTTGCTGTCAAAGCCAACAGTTAAAGAGTCCATGTTTACATCCTGGCTACAAGCTAATAGCATTTTTGTTGAAGTTAGAGATCTGACTTATGTACAGTTTGTTAAAAAGTTTACACATGTACCTAAGGATAGACATTGGAAGCCAAGAAAACAAGGTAACACCATTGGAAGACTTAACTGGGTTCCTCTAGGTACTGGAGAATTATATTATCTTAGGATGATGTTAACAGTGGTTAAAGGGTCAACCAGTTATGAACAAATTCGTACAGTGCGAGGTCAACTGTATCCTTCATTTAGAGAAGCTTGTTTTGCAATGGGTATTTCGCATGATGATAAGGAGTACATTAACACTTTGGCAGAAGCATACCAGTGGGGTTCTAATATATTTTTAAGAAAATTGTTTGTTACAATGCTTATATCCAATAGCACGGACAGACCAGAGCATGTCAGGCATCAAACATGTGACTATCTTATTGATGGGATTCTACATGAGCAAAGGAAGCTTATAAACATGCCAGGTAAAGTACAACAAATATATCTTTTTTTTTTAATAATCTGCGTCTTGTGTTCACATATCCAAAATTACATCTCATTCTTTAAATTCACAAAATTGCAATTGCAATTGAAGAATTACAAAATTTAGCATTGCTACATATTGAAGGAATTCTACAGTCCAATAAAAAATCCTTAAAAGATTATCCAACCATGCCTTTTCCAATTGATGCAGTGCAACCCCACTTTGAAAATATATATATATATTTATACTGAGCAAAATTATGACAGGATTCAATTGCAATCTGAATTTGAGTCATGCTTTGCCACTTTGACAGGTTAGATAATATCAACCAAGGTATTGAGGTAGCTGGCCTGCTACAGTTAACATGGTTAATCATATGGGATAAGGCTCCTATGGCACACAGGTTTTGTTTTGAAGCATTGGACAAATCTTTAAAGGACATCATGCATATGTCTCAAGAAGATGGTTTGCCTTTTGGTGGAAAAGTTATTGTTTTTGGAGGTGACTTTCGCCAAATTTTACCCGTCATACCTAAAGGCAGCAGATCAGACATTATTAATGCTACTTTAAATGCTTCGTATCTCTGGGATTATTGCACTATTTTAAAATTGATAACGAATATGTGGTTGCAACATAACTCAGAAATGTCTAATGCACAAAAAATTCAGAAGTTTTCTGACTGGCTTATACAAGTTTGTGATGGCAAGCTAGGCCAAGGTAATGATGGGTTTTCTGATATGAAATCCCATCTAATTATAGATTTCAACGATCCTATAGAATCCATTGTTACCAGATCTGAAAACCACCATTATAATGATGAACACTTTCTCAGTACCAGGGCCATACTGGCTTCAACCATTGAGGTTGTTGGCAAAATAAATGACCATGTATTAAACATGATTCTAGGTGAGGAAAAAGAATATTTAAGCTCTGATTCAATTGACATGATATATGTGCAAGAAAGCCAAGCTTACCAATCTATTACACTGGAGTTTCTACATTCTTTAAAACATCTAGATGACCTAATCATCAAATAAAGTTGAGAATAACGACACCTATTATATTGATCCGTAATTTGGATAAGGTAGAAGGGCTCTGCAATGGCACAAGGTTAATTGTCACCAGAATGGATAATCATGTTATTGAACCACGGATTGTTTCTGGTAAAAATATTGGATCATTGGTTTACATTCCACGCATGTCATTATCACCATCACAATATCCTTGGCCTTTCAAGTTGAAGAGAAGACAATTTCCAATAATAGTCTCATATGCTATGACAATCAATAAATCTCAAATGCCAATCTCTTGAATGTGTTCGATTATATCTTCCTGATCCAGTTTTTAGCCATGGTCAACATTATGTAGCATTCTCAAGAGACAAGAGCCCAAATGGATTGAAAGTTCTCATTCATCACAAAGAGAGAAAACCACAAACAAAAAAAACCAATGTGGTTTTCAGAGAAGTTTTCCAAAATCTATAGTATGTGCTAATCTTTATACTTGATTATAGAATTGTTATTTAAAATTTACCTATTGACAGTCATAATTAGTCTTTTGCATTCAGGATTTAGTTTGCAATGTATTTTGGATCAATTACTCACCAAACATGTATAATCCAAAGCTGTTTTCATATTGTGCCTTCAACTAAATTGTAATGTTCCTGCAGGTACAAGTTTTCTACTGTCATACCTAGCAGGATGATCACAACAATTACCATAATATTACTGCAACATTAAGCTCCAACTGTCATATCCAATAGATGATCACAACAATTACCATAGTATTGTTCTTAGTTGTATTAACTATTTCGTTTTGGTTCTTAGGTAACTAAAGTATATAACCAATATATAATCCATTCTCTTGATTAGTTCCTTTCATAAATGCTCAATATATGCATTTCAAACATTTCATAGGTTTCAAAAAAAAAAATTAAGATATACCATAATTGGTCATAACCAAAGTATGGCCAAAATCTCTTATTCACCTTACTGTCCAAGTCAGCAGCTAAATTCAAGTCAAAGTCAGAGTATGGACAAAACATATCTATATACATTTATGTATTCAATTTTTTAAGGATGAGATGGACCATTAATGGACCATTAGCTCAGAATATTACAAATGGATGAGATGGAAACCTAGCGCCCAACTGGGAAGGACCTTACCGGGTTATAGAGAAACTCGACAAGGGAGCTTACATGTTGGAAACCCTGGATGGGAAGCCAATTAAACGAACTTGGAACCTAGATTAACTGAAAGCGTATTACAGTTAAATTCGATTCCAAAGTTTCTGCCCAAGTGAATGTTTTTCCTTTGTTAGGTTCAATAAGTCGTGGTTTCGGCAAAACATGCTATTTTTCCTGTTAGGATCAATAAGTCGTGGTTTCAGCAAGTGATAATGTTTTCCTTTGTTAAGGATCGTAAGCATAATTTGGCAATAATGTGTTTCTCATCTATTGAGATCATGAGTCATTTGATAGCAAGTTTGCAAATAAATGAAGCATTTTTGTCTTTATTGTGACTTTGCATGATAATAAAGGAAATCAGGTATTACGATCGGGCTGTTAAGTGATGTGCGGACTTTCACGTATATATGATGCATCAAAATTATATTATCTTGGCAAAGACAAATATGCTATTGAAACCCTGATCGGGTTGGAATGTAGCAATGTTTGGTTAAAAAATCCAATTTTGACATGTAGCAAATTAATCTTTGTTGGGATCAAGTTCAGGGATGATAACCCGGAACAGGTTGCAAAGATAAAATGAAAGAATCTTTGCATAATAGAATGCCTGGTCGTTGAAACCAGATGAATATTTATGCACACTGCAAAAAATATGTTTTATTTTGGTCAAATCATTTAATAAAATCCAGTATAGTATGGATTCATGCGTATGATCGGAATTCTAAAAGTGAGTTTCAATTATAAATAAAAAGACAAACAAGATGTCAAGCAAATTAAAATAGGGAACAGACCTGGCAATGTTCAACAGAGTAAAACCGGGAATGAACTCGACAATGTTTGATACAAATTCAAAGAGGGCTCAAAGGCCCCAAAAGAAAAGCAAAAAACATACAGCTTAACACCGACATCCCGGCTCTTCAAAATTTATGTTGCCCGGGATTGAGCTTGGTCTTCACTTTGAGTGGTAGGCATTGTCTCTTCTTCACATTGGGGGGCATCAAAATTGCGGCTGACCTGATCAATCTCTCACCATCACGACCACTTGAAGGAAAAATCCCAGAGGAAGTCTAGAGCGATCGAAAAGCAACTTACAGCCACCTGAAGGTGTTTGGATGCTGAGCTTTCGTGCATATCCATAAAGGTGAAAGCGCAAAGGTTGATGCAAAGATGAAAGAGTGGATTTACCTCAGTCCATCAAAAATCGAGTTCGGGTCTAGATCTTGGGATCCAATCAACAAGACAGTGAGAAATCGAGATGTGATTTTCATGAAGATGAGACCATTCATGATATGTCAAAGCCCAAAGTCCGTGTTCCTGTTCCACATGAGGAACTCATTCCTCCTGTTGGAACTGAAGCAGGGGTAGAGCCCAATGAAGGAAATGATGACCAGCAACAAGCTGATGAGTTTCGAGTTGATGAAGAACAGAGGATGAAGAAGCCGAAGATGCCAGACCGCTGTTTGAATTTGACGCATTGAAGTCGGAGAGAGAGATTTGTTGGATTGGGCTTCCTCCTCCAATGCTGGCCAAGGTGCCCATTGAGGGTTTTAAAACCCTAAACCTAATCCACCTCTTTAAATACCTAGTTAAGAGTCGAGGCGGTAGATAGATAGAGAGCGCAGTTTTGAGACTAACGAATTGAGAGCCTCAAGTGACATTCTTGAGACCACATTTGAGCAAGCCTTGTGCTTTGCATTTCGGAGATCTCTAGAGAAAATTAGAGTGAAACACTCTAGGGAGTTTGATCATCATCATTGTTGAAGAGGTTGAGTGAACCACCACCTTAGAGTATTTGATTCTTTGTAACCCATTATTTTATAGTGGATATTTGATTCTAGATTAGTGTCCCGTCAGTTTTTACTTCTTCACATCAGAGAAGGTTTTCTTACGTTAAACATATTAACTGTGTTTTTCTCTAACTCTCTGCTCTTGCCATTTTCCATTTCACTTCTGCAGATCTATTTAAGGGTTTGACCATAACCCAACTAAAGGAAACCGGTCCCATAGTCGGGTTGTGAAAAGTTGCATGGAAATAGTACAAAGCAACTTCACGTTCCCCATCCCTGATATGTGATATGTGGACCCATTGTCACTGTCCAAATCAGGAAGGACCCAGGACTATGCAAATCCAGGGAGACCAAAATTGTCAATGCTCCGATATGAACAATCACAGTTGCAATTAAGAGACAACCCGGTATATGCGAAAATCCCAGATTAACCATCCTTACTAGGGATGGTCATATAAATCAATCAACATCAAGCAAAGAATCAAATCGACAAGCCAATTGAGGAAAATGTTGTGCTCAAATTTGAACCCATCATGTTAAAACAATTTAAAGCTAAACATATTATTAAAAATTATAAATTTTAATAAATTTAAATGAACATTAATTTTTAATTTAAATTAATTTAAAAATATTTCTTATTGACCTACAATAATAATACAAAACAACGTGCTTTCGTAATGTTCAATTATCAGACATTATATAATTTTAATGATTTTAAATTATTTTAGAAGCAAGTCAGTAGGAGAATATTGATCTAAAACACAATTTAATATTTATTTTTATTTTATTTGTAGAAAAATGTTTATAGTTTTTCATAATTTTAATCACATGAAAGGTCTATAAATAATATTTATCTACAATCATGCAATTGGGTCCTTGATGGCAAGCCACTTAAAAGTCATAGCTTCATTGTCAATGTATTAGCCATGTACTTAACATAATAATGTCCATGAAGCCTATGGCTGAATTTAATCAATATTCAAAATTTTTGGTTTTTTTATTTAATTCATTCATTACGATAATCAGCTTAATAAAAATTAATTTATATATATATATATATATATATATTGTTAAATTATTTTTTGATTCTATAAAATAGTTTTTTTTTTCAAAATTAACATTCTTAAAATCGTTTTTAAATAATATTACAAATAAAAATATTTGTGTTATGATAGACATAAAAATTAAATTAAATTTATAAAGATGTGCCGGAGCATAGTCAATAAGAAAAGGAGAAAAATCAATCTTTATGCCTTGCAAGTAAGTAAAGATAGAGATTTCATTTGTACCTTTGTGATATCTGCCACCCTAGCTTAATGGAACGTATCAGATAACTAGGCTCATGACCCATAGAGCTCTATATCTGTAACTTCAAGAACATCATTAGGTGACCTAATATGATTTCTAACCTTAATTTCTATACCTCTTGTATTAGGAGGAGATGTGGCAAGAGCAACAAAAACAAAAGATTATGTCAAATATATAATTGAAAATTGTAACCATCATAAAACTTATGTAATATTTATTCAATAATAAAAATTATTAAAAAAATATCATTAACATTTTTGGTTCAATCCTATCCTAGATGATAAAAGCTGGTTACTTACTTACTAGCGGCACTACTAAAAAAGCTATTTTTTACGACGGTTTCATACCATTTTAATGATGGTTTTATGATCGTCTTTGTAGCGAACGTCGTTGAAAGTCAATACTTTCGACGACAGTTATAAAACCGTCTTTGTAGCCTATAATTTCTAAGACGGTTCCCTTAAGGGAACCGTCTTAGAAGATGAGTTTTTTATTTGAAAAAATTGTTAAATGATTTTTCTAAGACGGTTTTTAGGTAAAAATCGTCTTAGAGTGTCTACATTCTAAGATGACATTGAAAAACGATTTTCATTAGAACCGTCTTAGAAGATGATTTTCAATAGAACATCTTAGAAGATGGTTTTTTTTTAAAAAAATTAAAAAATGTGTTTCTAAGACGGTCCTGAGAAGATGGTTTTTTTTATAAATTTTTTTTTTTATAAGGTCTTACAATATCCATATTCTAAGACGGTTTTCCTTAGAATCGTCTTAGAAGATGGTTTTTCTAAAAACAAAATTAAATTTCTTTTAATTTAGAATTTTTTTAAAATGAAAATTCTAAGACGGTTCTTCCCAAAAATCGTCTTAGAAAGTAAGATGGTTTTTGCAAAAAAACTACCTTAGAAATGTCTTTTTTAAAAAAAAATTGAAGATTCTAAGACGGTTCTCCGGAAAACCATCTTAGAATGTCTTTTTTTTTTTAAAAAAATCTCATTTTATTATTTCATACAAAACCTTGATAAAAACAATTAGTATATCTTCAATCTGGTAATTCAATTACACATGCGCACTCCGCTACTTATGCTCCCACACATTCTAAATGATAACAAGTAAAGATATCAAATATAATTAAATCCAAAAATGACATTAATAGGGGAAATAAAAAGCACTAAAATGAGATTCACTAAAAGAACATCACTATTATTTACTTATTCGAGGAACAAAATTATCATAGTAAAAAAAAGAACCAGCAAATAACAAGGAATTCAACCTCTTTAATACACTAACAATTAAAGTAAAAGCATGAATCATGAATGTAATGCACACACTAATTAAACTAATAAGTACTACTAAAATACACGCCAAAATTCATGAAATAATAGCTTACAAATCCTAATTTGCATGCCTCTAATATACTTTTTGGTTTTTCCTTTCATGTCAAAATGATAAATAGGGAAAAAAGTATGCTACAGTCACTAACAATCTCAACCAAAGTTGAAACCTTGATAAAGCCAGAGTAAGAGAATTAAAAAGGGTACTTAAGAGGCTAAAAGATGTAACCACGGGTGAAGGAAATAATATTCAAAGGCAACACTTTTTAGTGGGAAAATATCATAATGATTCTCTGTATATTAGGGGGTAAGCATCATATATTTTGATAACATAAACTGCATAACTCTAGATTTGCAAGGTTGAAACACAAACAACAAGGTCCAATCTTAAGAAATGCTTTCTTAAATACACTACCCATGCATTTACAGTGCTTAACTACCAAGAGTTTCAACAATTGGAAAATGATTGCATAGAAGAAAAAAAATAAGACAAGTAATGGTTTACAAGAGTAATTATCATTGTGTGAAATTATACTTACAGCTTTCCAATATAAGACAAATTGCCTAGCTTATTCTCACTCAACTCCCTGCAAAAATGTGATAATACAAATAATGCATGATTCTGCTAGGCTACTCGTACAACAAGTGTATGAAGCTAGGACCCATGGGAGGTTCAAAAGGAAAGTAGAATAGTAGATGTAACCTGTAACTAACAACAGTCAGTTACAGTTGAGTTAGTTAGTGGCTAACTGCCCTTAAATAGTAGTTAACAACTAATAGTTAGGATCTTTTGGCATTATTGGTAACTGGTTGGGAGGCTAGGCTCTAATCCCTAGTTGTAACAGATAATATCAATTGAATAAACAAGAGAGTGTTCATTCTCTATTACTTTTATCAAAGCAAATTTTTTGAACCTGTGACCTATGTCTGTTCATGGTGGCGACGCAAGGGAACATGGATGCACCCATTGAATTTTTGGAGCGAGGTTTTGAAGGTTTGATCCAAACACACGAGGAGGTGGCGGGGCTGAGGAGATTGTATAAAGAAGACCGCAGCGAAATAGTGGAATTGAGGGAGCATTTGGCGAAGTTGATGGCGACGGTGAGGAATCTCTCACATGTTGATCACGGCAGTAACCACTGTGACCACGGCGCGCATGAACATCAAAATCATGATTTTTCCAATCGCGATCAAGAAGATAGGTGGAGGAAGCTGGAGATTCCAATCTTTAATGGTGAGGATGCATTTGGCTGGATGAACAAGGTAGAACGCTATTTTGAGGTGAAAGGATTGGAGGAAGCAAATCGCATTCCGGCAGCGATGGTGGCGATGGAGGGAAAAGCTCTAAACTGGTACCAATGGTGGGAATTTTGCACCAAAAACCCTAATTGGATAGAATTTAAACGCTCAGTGGTTCAACATTTCTAGCCAATAATGAATCAAAGTCCTTACGAGTTATTGTTAGTTTGAAATAGGGAAGCACAGTGGAGGAATATAGGGAAATGTTCGAATTGTATGCTGGTCCTTTGAGAGTGACAGCTTGAATACTTGAAGGGTATTTTTTTTAAATGGCTTGAAGGAAGTGGTGAGAGCAGAACTGAAGCTACATCCAATTAACTCTCTTCCAGAATTGATGGATTATGCTCAAAGAATAGATGAGAAAAATGAGTTGTTGGAAAAGGGAAGTTTGGGAGCCAATAGAGGAAATTCAGCAAAATCGTATAGTTCTTCCAGAATTGTCACTTGGGAGCCAGGAATTAAAGCTACTCAAGTAAGATCAAAGGAGTTAGCTTCTAATATAGATTCAAATAGTGTAAAACCTACTTGTGATGGGAAGTTTGGACCAGGCCATGTGTGTCCAAATAAGTAGTTCCAAGTGTTGATTATGGGAGCAGAACAAGGTGAAGAGGAGGAAATAGAAGAGGAGATATTTGAGGAGGAGGAGAAACAGTTTCATAGCATGCAACTGTCATTGTACAGCATAGCTGAGTTAACTTCCAATAGATCAATAAGGTTGTGGGGAATGATTGAGGGCAATAAAGTCATGACATTGGTAGATTGTGGGGCCTCCCATAACTTCATTTCAACTACAGTAGTGAGGTCATTGCAGCTACCAGTGACTACTACTAAACCTTATACAGTGGAGGTAGGAGATGGAAGGAAAATTAGATGTGAGAGAGTGTGTAGAGCTGTTAGATTGCATATACAGGGCCTGGAAATTTAGCAGGACTTGTTTGATTTTGAAATGAAAGGGATGGATGTGGTTTTGGGAATGGAATGGCTAGCTTTTTTGGGAGAGATAAATGCAAATTTCAAAGAACTGGCTTTGAAAATTCCTATGCATAAAGGATCTATTGTATCAAAGGGAGAACCTACCCTAACCAGGTCAGTGGCATCACTAAGGTCCATTATTAAAGCTTTGAGGAGTGAAGGAGAAGGTTTTGTGTTGTGTTGTCAGGACTTACAAGCTGTTCGGGATGTTAGTTTGGTGCCTACATGGATGGAAAGCTTACTGCAGGAATTTAGGGAGGTATTTCAGGATCCTAGTGGTCTTCCTCCTTCAAGAAAACATGATCATGAGATTGAATTAAGGCCTTGAGCTGACATTCCTAATGTAAGACCTTATAGGTATCCCCATTATCAGAAAAAGGAAATTGAAAAACTGGTTAAAGACATGTTGAATTTAGGAATTATTAGGCCTAGCATTAGCCCTTATGCAAGCCCTATTATTTTGGTAAGGAAAAAAGATGGAGGGTGGAGATTTTGTGTAGATTATAGGGCTCTCAACAAAGTAACCGTTCCTAATAAATTTTCTATACCTATTATTGATGATTTGTTGGATGAATTGGGAGGAGCAAATGTATTCACTAAGCTGGATCTAAAGTCAGGATACCACCAAATAAGTTTTGGGCTTACAAATGCCCCCTCCATATTTCAAGCTTTAATGAATGAGGTGAAGGGGTAGTTGCAGATCCCCAAAAGTTAGAGGTGATGGGAAGAAGTGTCAATTTTACAATAGCAATTTCCCATTTTTCACCTTGAGGACAAGGTGGCTCTTTTAGGGGGGGGGGGAGTATTGTTAGGCAACCCGTACAGCAAGTGTATGAAGCTAGGACCTATGAGAGGTTCAAAAGGAAAGTAGAATAGTAGATGTAACCTGTAACCGACAACAGTTAGTTATAGTTGAGTTAGTTAGTGGATAACTGCCTTTAAATAGCAGTTAACAACTGATAGTTAGGATCTTTTGGCATTATTGGTAACTGGTTGGGAGGCTAAGCTCTAATCCCTAGTTGTAACAGAAAAGATCAATTGAATAAACGGGAGAGTGTTCATTCTCTATCCGATTCATCAGTGAACCAAATTTATTTCCAGAATGTAAAATCAAAACAATATGTTCATGATTAGTATACTCAAGTCTTACAAAATGGCAAGGAATTGCATTAAACCAATGACTTCTGGAATCTTCCCAGTTAGTCTATTTCCTTGAAGCGATGTGGGAAGAGAAGGCGATGATTATTGCATTCTATACAATTCTAGATAACAAGATGACAAAAAAAAAGACTACCAGTAAGTGATATATTAAGAAGATAATATGATATGTCAGTAAAACATTAGAGTAGTATCATGTCCACAGCCAAAAGTACTCACAACGTAGCTACTTGTATAGTTTCCAATGCTGCCAGATACAAAAAAGAACCGCAACCTAAATGATCTACGAAATTTTTCCTTCTATGTTGGATCTATATGTCCTTTGATAAACCGAAAATGATCAATTAGAGATCCAGGTGAGACTGTTACAAACTCATTAGATATCCAAGAAAAATAGAAGGAAATATTATAAGTGACCGAGCACTAGATGAACATATGTAAAGCAGATTTATAGTGTTGGCAGCAAAATGGACAGAGTAATTCAACATTGAGTGTAATGATGTTGCGATTCTTCAAGTTTATACCATATTTAAATTACAAGATTCAAATATTAAATAACCTTTTGGCCATTGACCCACTCTACACGTTGATCCCTCTGCATTAGTTGCATATCATGGATCAACACCTCACCCATGATTCCAAGCCTTGACGCTTACATGTGCCATTCACCAGCCCAACAAAACAACATTCACGATAACCATGCAACACTGCAGGACATATATCCCCATGTTCTATTAGCACCCCATAATACAAGTTGAGAAATTAGAAGACCATTGTGTAAATGAAAAATTAAACTTAGCTTGGTATCTAGTTAACCAAGACCTGCTGTGAAACAAATTTTTGTGAATGAAGTCATCCCTAGATATTGTAATATCTTGGAATATACACTGGGAACTTCATAGTTAGTTCTATGAGCACCTAACTAAATTTGACAGAGAAAAAGGAAAGAGAGACCTCATAGTCAGTTCTATGAGCACCACCGGGAACTTCAAGAGCCTTGACTTCGAAGGAATCGATGCGAGAAAGGAAGAAGAATCGACCTTGAGTGAAGCTCTGTAGAGACGACAATTGGAGTGATTCGGGAGCCACTTGTCCATGCACTCGCAATGGAAGCTATGGTCACACCCTGCAACAACCTTCAGCTTGTTGCCGTCGGTGAACGTGTCGAGACAGATGCAATGCTTTGTCTCCTCCGTTGCCTCCACACGCAGTTGCGCCGCTGGTGGAGGACGATCAGGAGCCTCTTCATCATGGGGGCATTAAGGCCGGTGTTGTGCGGCGACGGGACGATGTCGGGGAGGAGGAGGTAGTTGTGGTGGTGGTGGCGGCAACATATCCAGCACGCAAAGACGAAGTGCGCGGCGAAGAGGATGATGATGGAGAAGAGAACGAATCGACATCGCCATCGGCAAATGGATAGTGTGCTCTAAATGAGGTGAGAGAGAAAGAGAAAGGAAGCGAAATGATGAAAGAGAATAGGAAGCGAAACGACGAGACGCGTGCTTCAGGTTTTGTGATTCAAATTTTGAAATAGCGGATCAAATGAGAGAGAAAGACAAGATCGAGGAAGCGAAATGACAAATCAGAAGGAAATTTAAAGACGGTTTCCCAAAACCGTCTGTGAACGGTGGTTTTTAAATACGGTTTTTCAAAACCGTCTTTAAATATATGCGTTTAAAGACAAGTTTTCCAAAACCATCTTTAAACACTTGTTTTCAAAGACATTTTTTAGAAAACCATCGTCATTCATTTCGTTTTACTTACAAATTTGCCACCGTATTTTTATTTTAAGACGATTTCAAAACAATCGTCTTTGATTTGATGTCATAAAAAACTACATTTTAGTAGTGCGGATAAAAAAACAAATAATATCATCATCATTTCAATTCATAACTTTCATCCTTTCACCTACGAAAACTGACACGTACCAATTTTGAAGTCACATTTTGTTTTTAACTTTCAAAAAGAAGAAGAAAAATTGTACTTATCTAAGTTCTAAGTATAGTTATATAGTGAAAAAGGAGCAGAAGATCCAATCTAAACCAGAATGAACTTTAGCTCTGAATCTCAATCTTCTGAGAGTTTAAAGATACGATCGAGAAGGATCACATGAGTTGGAGATATGACAAAGGTTGCGCATTGATTTCCCATTCAATGTTTTACGCCTTCATTTCGCACCCCGTACCCACCGTGTTACTCATACGCTCTTATTTCATTTATTTATTTTATTTTATTCCATTTTTTAAAAATATTTTTTTTGTGTTTTAAAATTGAGTATATATTGAATTAATGATAATATTAATATAAGAATTTTTTATATACTAATCAAATTATAAATTATTTTATATTAACAAAATCTAGCTCAAATAAAAAAATATAATATATGAATTATTGTAAATCTTTTTTCTTTATACATGTCTTTGATTTTCAATCGTTCAGTTTGATTTAAATTGATTGCTAAAAATATTCAATCCAATCTAATTTGATAAACTGTTTTTTAATTGAATTGGATAAATTGATTTTTACCAACATATCCTTACATCATAATTATATTACCGAACCAATTTATAGTAGTTATTTTTAAAAACCAAGAATATACATACAAAACACAAAAATGAAAAATGCAAAATTTGAAAATTGAAATTCACAAAACACATAAAATGTGAAAGGTTAATAATCACACAATTTGAAAGGGTGTTTTTTCAAAGGCTAAAAAATTACTCAATGCTTTCGATTGGTAGTTTTGTAACATCATAACATGTTTAATCAACAAAATATAAAAAATTAAAAATATGTGAATGATATTGAAATGCATAAAGTATATATATCTGAAATGCAAAATAATACATATGTATTATCTTTGTTTCTATATATAAATTTTAAATACTTAATTCATCAAGATCAATAAAAATAATTAAATCTATTTTTAATTAATATTATCATAAATTTAAATTTCATCTAAAAAGAATTCAAATAAGTTCTTAAATTTTAGTTACCCAAAATCATTTGAGATAAAATATAAACAAATCAAGTTCTTGCACTAACTTGATTGAATTTTTTTAACATATCAAAATAACATTTAAATAAAAATATCCAAGCATAGTATGGGTTTGTTGAGAAAATAAAATAGCTTACAACTTAGTTATTTTTTTTTATAAAAAAAATCATACTAGAAGTGTTTGGTTAGAAAGTTCGTTTTATATTAAAAAAAATGGCCTAAATACGTTTTTAGTCTTTTAAATTCGAAAAATTATTTTTTAGTCCTTCAATTTTTTTTTATTTTTACCAGTGTCACAAATTTTTGAAAAGTTACTTTTAATCCTTCTATTCTTTGTGTTAATGGTATTACAATTTGTGACGATTTTACATCGTCAAAATTTTTTTAATTTATTTTTAAATGATTTGTGATAGTTTAAAACCACCAGAATAAATGAAAAATTACAACAATTTCACATTTATGTTTTTATTTTTCTTTAAAATTGCCAAAATATGTAAAAAATGATCACAAAACCATACGAGTAAAATATTTTGGTGATTTAAAATTGTTATAAATCATTTTTTTAAAATAAATTTTGGTAGTTAAAAACCACCACAAAGTATGAAATTAAAGATACAATTAAGAAAAAGAGATTAAAAGTAGCTGTTGAAAAATTTGAGGGACTAACAAAAATAGATGCTTTTAAGGACTAAAAAAAATTACCTAAATTTGATGAACTACAAATATATTTAAGTCAAAAAAACATTAACATATAAATTTTGTTTTAAAAATTATACTTTACTAGTTGTCAATTTGTCAATTTTTATATATCAATTTTTGTTAGAATATTAAGGAAATGATTCAAACTCACCACCTCTTTTCTTTTTTCCCTTCAACTCTTCTCTCATCTTATAACCACCAAGTCAACCTAACCTTATAACTCCTATTATACTCTACTCTCATCTTAAAAAGAACTATTAAGTTAAAAATTCTATTTTAAAAAAAAGATATAAAAATATACAATTCTTACATTCAAAGTCATATTTACTTTTTAAGTCATACACTAATTTTATAGATATTAAATATGTTTTATACATCCTCCATCCCATTATAATTGTTGTGTTAGAAAAAACAATTCAAGGTATTATTTTAATTTTAATGTAATATTAATTATGCATTATGATACATGGTAAACCACTTGAGACACCAGTTCACCTTATACACCATCTTGGTTAACAATATAAAAGTTTTTATATTAACAATGTCTATCTATTAAACTCTATTTTAATTTATAGTATTTTGTTGAGTTTAAAAGATGTTTTTTGGGTTGTAAAAAAAATGTTTTTTACATATAAAAAATGTTTATGGAGTTAAAACTTCTTAACTAAAAAAGATTTTAAAAAAGAAATTATTTATAAAAAAAACTCTTCAAATATATTATGTAAAAATTTCCTTAGTTTTTTATAGTAATTATATAAAGTTTCTAATATACCAACAAATATTTGTTTCATTGGTAAAAATTAAACTCGTATCCCACAAAGATGTATTTTGAATACGATCTCTGATATGAGAACTTATACGATTTGTAAATACCTTTAATAACGTTCGTTGAGCCTTGTGGCATGTTGCATTCCAAGCGAATTTTTAGGATTAAACTCACCTAAATTTTAACTGTAAAAAAAATTAACTTTCTAGTATACTACGTGGAAATTTTCATTATTTTTATTTTGAATTTAAGCGGCATTTTTTAATTTTACATGCTTTAGTATTTATTATGAGCAAAGTTACAACCATGATTAGGACCGTGCGAATTTTCTTTAGAGTATGGTAAGTGAATATTCAATACATATTATTAAATATGTTCAATTACATAAAAAAAGTAAATATTAAACAATTAACTGTTTGTATAGAGTATGTTTTCAATATAATAAATGCTTTTATGTTTATTAAATACGTTGCAATTTTGTTTCCTTATTTAGTAGGTATAGAGTACTCGTCATGGCCTTCTAATAATTTTACTTTAAAACTACTACAGTATACGGTTGCATTGATTTTTAGGCTATCTTTTCTCCTTAATTGAATATTCAACATTGGACTTATGAGTGTTTGATTACATTTCAACCATGCTTAAAAGGTCATAATGACGTTTACAAAATTTCATGGCATTAGCCTCCTGATTTGGTGGTTTAATGGATCAGCCTAGGTTAAAGTTATCATTAACATTAACTCTACAAAAACTTTAAGGTGTAGACTGGATGCTAGAGCAGGCCTAGTCTAATAGACTTAACTCAGTTAATTGAAAGGCAATTTCTAATGACTAATGTTAAGTGGTTTTAACTTTTGACATCTATCTCATACCACATAAATTTCATATGAAAAATTACTTACAAGTGAATAACATAGTTAGGAATCTATTTACTCTAATTGACTTATCTCTATCTTTTTATGTTTAACTGATTAAGAGTTTAAATTTGATTTTATTTATTTATTTTGAAAAGCATTTTTACAGAATTTATTGATATCATTTGATCTTACATGTTTGTTAAAACCACGTTATCTGCTTTCTGCTTTTAAAGTTTTATCAGACAATAATTTGTTTTAAAAAATGGTTAAAGAAATTTTTTAAATCACAACTCAATCTTCTTTTTTTTTGTGATATTTATCATCATATTCAAATAAAATAAATGTTTATTCATTACATATTATATATATATATATATATATATATATATATTCTAAAAAACTAGTTTTAAATTAAAATAAAATTTATATTCTAGAACTATTTGTCGAACCTATTAATGAACTATAAAAAATAGAATGAGCAAGAGGTAGGGAATTAAGGGGAAGTGATGTTTGTAAAAAGAAAAGGGGGAAGGGATATTTTCCAATAATAATACAAAAAGACTAACGTCGCCATTTATTCTTCCATATATGTACTACTAATAAGTTATTGGTTAAAGTACAATTATAGACTCAATTTTTTTATACAAAGTTTCAGATTCGATTTAAATTGATTAACCAACAATTAATTTTAATAATTAAAACACTTTATGTTAATGATAGTATTCAATGCTGTAAATTTACTTTGAAAATTATTAATTTCACAAATCAAAATTGTTTAGCTTACTGTCGCTTTGACGGTATATTAACAAAAAGTACTGCAGTCTAATAACTTTTTTGTTCATGTACATGTATACTTTGGTCACAATTTTTATGCTGATCCGTTTTATATTTTAGTTGTTAAATTTATATTTCATGGGGCTGGGGGCAAGTTAGCACAATATGTTTGAGCGAATCACGTCAATAATTTAGGCTCTGATGCGAATCATGCCAAGGCCAATGTTAATAAATTATTTGATATTCACGGATTTTTTTTTTATGTAGGAATATAAATGTTTATTCTATGTAAATATGACATTTTTATAAGATTGTTTTTATTCAATTATTCTCAATGGATAAACTGCATTTTTTATTAAATATATAGACTAAAATAAATAAATTTTGAATAAGAGTTAAAATTATAGAATAAAATAGTTTTAAAATTAAAAAATAATTAAATTTTATTTGTTTCTATCTTCATGAATATGACATTTTTACCTAAAAAATACAAAAAAAATATAAAAATTTACACAAATAATACAAGCTAAAAATTATTTACACAAATAATACAAAATACTATTCAAAGTGAGAAATTGGTCCCCTCAAATTGATTTCTCACCTTTTTTTTTTTTTTTTACTTATTTAAGAAATTGGTTTCTCAGAAATCGATTTGTTAACTATTTTTTAATATTCGGTTCTTAGAAAATCGATTTGTAGATGTTTCTTTATTTTTTTTGAAAATGAAAGGAATACTTCAATACAACCAAAGGGGGGTGAATTGGTTGTATCTTGATATTTAAAAATTTTATAATCAGAGTTTCCACAGGATCTTTATCACTTTAAAAATTGTTTTGAAACCAAGAATCTTATATTCAATCAAATTCCTCTGTCAAGAAAATCAATAGACAACTGAAATCTTTATGTGCAAATAATTTGATTTACAAACCAAAGCAATAAAGGGAGAAGAAAATAGAATAAAGATCAGCCACAATTTTTATACTAGTTCACTTCAAACACTATGAACACTACTAGAAAAATCGCTTTTAACATCGGTTCTTTTGGACATTCAACATCGATTTTTAACCGATGTTGAAACAGGCGATGTTGAAAGTACCAATGTTAACATCGGTTTTCGAAAACCGATGTTAACATAATTACACAACATCGATTTTCTTAAATAACCAATGTCAAATAATAAGAAATAATCAAAAAAAATTAAAATATGCATATTCAACATCGTTTTTTCAAAAAAAATTGATGTTAAATTTATATATCGACATCGGTTTTCCTAAAACCGATGTAGAAAAGGATATTTCTACATCGGTTGTATCGAAAACCAATGTGGAAAATACACATTCTACATTGGTTTTGACTCAGAAACCGATGTTGTATATTCCATTTCTATATCGTTTGTCACATAACCGATTTAGAATATCATTTTATAAAAAAAAATATGATCTATTCTCTTTATTTCTATTCTTGTAATTTTAAAAGATACATTAAAAGCTTAAACAAAAAGATAATAAATTTAATATTAAATGAATTTGTTTGAGTTGTTTATAAGAAAGTTACTAATGCTTTTACGGTCATGGGCCATAATTGCTGAATGTGATTGTAATGGGTTTACCATAAAATTCAATCACTTGTAACAAGAAAGAATATTACAAAGAAAGATATTTTTTCTCACCTATATCAGACTTTGTTGTTGTGGTTGTCTATCAGGGACAGCGCTTTTGGCTAAGAAAGATATTCTAATTAATTTTAATAAAAATAAATTATTTCAGTAGAACATTGGGAACTTAAAAATTTGCTGAGAAACACAAAAACAGTCCAGTCCAGTAATATATAGTTATATACTTGTTATCATTAACTATTAATTGACTCCAAATACAATTATAAATACACTTATCCTATACCAAGTAGTAATGCAATACTTATTAAGAAATCAGACAGCAATTGCCATGGAAAATATAGTAGTAGTACTTCAAGTTTAAAGACAATTACTAAACAAAAATGGAATGTAAATTAGTTCATCACACTCACGTACGGTTCAAGCATCCAATAACTTTGCCTATGAAAATTTTCATTTTCTTCTCCATGGGCATAATAGCAGTGTACACGTCAACACTTCCCACCTAATTGCTCAAAGGATGTTACAACCTCAATAAGTAATAAGACTTGTTTTCCAATTAGAGAAAAAATAAATTATATAGAATTGAATGTTCATGTATATAAAATTGAATGTTCATGTATCAATTATATAGAAGAGAGAATTTTTTACCTAGGATTTGGGCTATTAATTCTTAATGGATTTCTGTCCATACTTTGTCCACTTATATCCATCATTACCCATCCCATTGCCAAAGCATTTGATTTTCAAGGTATACTTCTTCTCAAACAAACTTGCATTCACCACATTGATTGGAAATGAACAAAGATATAAAGCATTCAATAACTCTGCTGCCAAGATATAAACCACTCAATAACATAGCAGGGACTAAAATTAGGAATAAATATTAGCATATTCAATAGGTTTACAATTGTAATGGGACAAGATCAAATTCAATTTACGTTAATTAAGTGTCAAACTTAGCAAAATTAAACCTTTTAATAACTTTTTATAAACACAAAACAGAATCCTCCAATACTGAAAATTAGCACTAAATATAAACCATCTCACCAATCTATAATCACATCATGCAATTTTTATTTTTATTTTTTTTCAAATCAAAACCAATATTCATGAAATTAAAATCTAAAAGAAAATAGAGAAAGTCTAACCTGGCCACAATAATTTCTGGAATTCACATCAGCTCCATTCTCCATAACAATGCGACAATCTAACAGAACCCCAATAGAGAAAAATAAATAAATTAAAGGGTTGGATTAGATGTAAAAAAGTGAAATAAAGGGACCTTGTTGTGGCCTTTGGTAGTTGCAAAATGGAGAGGGGAATTGAGGCCACCGAAAGTAGGAATACTTGGCAAGACATGGGTTGCAGTTAAGAAGCAGCATCTTCGCTTCCACCAAGTCGGCATCCCTCGCCGCCGACACCAGCCTCTCGCCGGAGGCCGAACATCCGAACGAATTTTTAGCGCCGCTGTCACGACCAGGAGAGCGCCGCTGCTATGATCGGGAGAGCGAGAGGTCGAGAATCTGAAAGAGTGACTGAGAGATTGACATCGCAAGAGAGAGAGTCACAACCGGGAGAACGAGAGAGCGAGAGAGAGTAACCACCGGGAAAGCAACAGGCCGAGAAAGCGAGAAAGGGAAGAGCGACAGAATGGCTAGAGTAAAAGTTTCAGAAAAAAGGTTATTGGGTTTTATAAAATACCATGTAAATTTAAAATTCCACAACATTGGTTTTCTTCCAAAACCCGATGTTATACTTGATCTTTTTCAGCTGTGCTTTATTTGGGTTGACATTAGTAAGTAATCTAAACGTAAAAAATAGTCTTTCATCACATTTTTCATTTATCACAGAAAATAATATTAAGTAGTTTAAAACTATTATGAGTTTATAGTCTAAATAATTTTTATATGATATATATTTAAGTTTTTTAATTCATAATAATAATAATAATATACAGTTATATGTGAATTAAAAATTAATGAAGAGCATAAAAGTTTTAAATTATCTAATAATTTTATATTCCTCAACTTTATAACCAATTAGACACCCTGTTATATAAGGATTAGTGTGAATTGATGAGTCACTATGATGTCATCAAGAGATTATAACAAGTAATTATTTAGAAATTAAATTTATTATGAAAAGAGCATGTTATTAGTGCTTGTTTTGAATTTCTGAGGGTAACATCGGTTTTTTAAAAATCGATGTCGAATGTCTTCCAGTAACATCAGTTTTTAAATAACCGATGTGGAATGTCTTCCAGTAACATCGGTTTTTTAAAAACCGATGTCGAATGTCTTCCGGTAACATCGGTTTTTAGATAACCGATGTGGAATGTCTTCTGGTAACATCGGTTTTTAAATAACCGATGTCGAATGTCTTCCAGTAACATCGGTTTTTCCTAAAACCGATGTTAACAACATCCCTTTATTTACAAAAATGCCACCGCGTTTTCGTTAACATTGGTTTTATAAAAACCGATATTAAATTGACGATGTTAAAAAGCTTTTTTCTAGTATTCGCTACATCCAGTTCTTTCACTCAACACTAGAATGAAGTTCCACTATTACAAATTAATGTTCTTACAAGATATTACGAGCTTCTCTTTATTAACCCTAGATAAAGTTCAGAGATCTAAAACACTATTAGATTCTTATAGACCAACCCCACTGAGAACACTACTCAGCAACCCCTAGAGAAACACTATATTTAGTTATCATGCAAGAAACCCATTTACAATAAGTCAATCTTTACAGAAATCAAATAACAGATTTACAACCACAAAGAATAAGGAACGAATTCACCTGATAATCCAATGAACAAAATGCATATGTATGATTCACCAGGTTGAAAGAAAGAATAACAGATTCAATGCATCCCTTTTCCTTACTCCTTGAGACTCAATGATGCTTCACTCATCAATTAAAAAAACCCATATGAATTTTGGTGAAGCTAAGACGTTTTTGAACTCAGAAAACTCACTAATGAAAGCTCATGAATGTTTGTGATTGCCCAGAATTTGAATTGTTCAACTCTTTAAATCACAGAGCAATGGGTTCAATTTATAACAGCTTTCTAACTGAAAATAATCGATTAAACACGCTCCTTTAATCGATTATTTAGCATATGTAATCGATTAATTCAAGAATTAATAGATTAAAGTGTTTCTGATACGTTCTGGGTTTGAGCTATGAACATTATAATCGATTATCCCGTCACATAATCGATTAAGACAGGAACTCATGATTTTCCAAATACACTGAGTAATCGATTACTGTTTTTGGTAATCGATTAAGACAGGAAGACCAATATTTTCAAATGCACTATGTAATCGATTAAACCAATATGTAATCGATTAAATTAGCAAAACATGTTAGCCATAGGCATGATATGTAATCGATTACGAGCTTCTGTAATCGATTAAGACAGGAAGTTTGTTATTTCAATTTTAGCCTAGGTAATCGATTAATTCGATATGTAATCGATTACATTATTCTTAATTTGTTTTCCAGAAGGCACGAAGAACAAAATAATCGATGCCAACATATATGTAATCAATTAAAACAGGAAAACTCCATTTTTCCAAAAACTTTATTTTAATCTGCCTTATTTATTAAATACTTTTGCATTAGCCTTCAATCTAACAATCCTAAATGAATGATATGCATGATATGCACACTGGATTATCAGATACCACTTCTTTCCTTTTACAAGAATCAAATTGATCTTCAAGCTTCCATGGCACTTTTGAAATGAGGTATATTGAAAGCACAAAACTCCAAAGCTTGATTCCTTGTCCAACTTCTCATGACTCATCTTGAATCAACAATCTCCCCCTTTTTGGCTTTAAACATGCCAAATCTTCAAGTTGATTAAGCACTGGGACTTGGAGATTAATTGAGAATTCAGCAGATGAACTTCAAGCTTTTAAAACCTGTAAATTTTCAATTGCCTTTGCCAAGATACAAGTGTTAAAGCATTTGTGTTTCATGAAACATTCAATTAAGCATTATACAAACTCATTAGTTTCCATTTTATACAGTTACTCCCCCTAAATTCCAGCAATCATTCATTTCAAATTTTTAACCAAAAACTCAACCAAAAAACAGGGGCAAACAGAGTGCTTTTCAAATCACTCCCTCTTAATCAATTCTCCCCCTATTTGGCTTGTTAAAAGTCAAAACAATTCATGCACAACGGATAATGAACTGGAAATGCAAATACTATTAATATTAAGTATGTAAGAGGTAGTACATAAGAAATTTTAAAACAAACTTAAAACTATAAAAACAAATACAAGCAAACAAAAAAAATCTAAAAAATCCTAAAATTCAACTGAGGCATTGTCATTCATGTTGGCCTCAATTGAATCAAGTCGCTCCCTAATTTCTTCCAAAGCTCCATGGGTCTCAGCCTTGAAATCCTCTTGAAGCTTAAGCATGCTGTCCATCTTTTGAATCATCAATGATTCAAAATCAGAATAGGCAGGCTGAGGATGCTGTGGTTGCTCTTCTTCTTTAGAATCTGCAGCAATCTCTTCTCCTTCAGCAGCAGCTGCCTGTTGATTTGCCATCACCCATCCATTGGGTGTTTTCCTTATTCCCATCTTAGTAAGATGTTTGTCCTTTATTTGGCTATTGGAGGAGTTTGTGTTGTCAATCACTTCATTCTCAACATCAATGTTGAAGTGATCAATTAGCCTAGAGACAAAGACAGGATATGGGAATGGGTAGTTCACTAGCCTCTTGGATTTGAGCATGATTTCCTCAAAGATAAGCACCCAATTCATGGGTATATTGTTCTTCAGCGCATAGACCAATTGGAGGTCTTCATCAGTTGCTTGGGCATGATTTGTGGCCCTAGGAGTGATAATGTAGGTAATGATATAATGAAGGAGTCTATCCTCAGCAGTCATAGGTCCTGTACCCAGCCTAGTCCTTAGCCTCATGTGAGGATCATGAAGCATCTCTCTATAAGTGTCCATCTTACTATATCCCTCAAGTTCTTCATCAAACCTGCTAACACCCTCACATACTACCCCAGCCACAGATTCCCAAATGTCTGGAGTAATTCTCATTTCAACTCCCTTCACTTTGGACTTCATGTCCCCTTGCATTGATCCTTTCAAGCAAGTGTAAAAGACTTTAACTAAATTAGGGTAAAAAGTACCCTTCATTTCTAAGAACCTTCTCAGCCCTTGGGCTTCAAGGAAGGCAGGAAATTGGAATCCCTCCCTAATGAACCAATCTAAATCTACATATTTGGGAGAGACAACAGGCTTGGTTGCATTGAACTGAAGATAGTTCATTTTGTCAGACTCAGTGGAAAACCACAAGTCAAGCCTATTAGTTGGTTGAGGAGGAGGTGGGTTAGAGGAGGACTCACCAGCTTTTCTCTTGGAGGTTCTAATTCTCTTTGGTGTTGGGTTAGACATGGTTATAGGATGAAGTTTAGGACACAAACAAGACTCAGAAATGACAGAAAATACAGAGAGAGAGAGAGAGAAAGAGAAAGATAATGGTGCAATTTATTTTGATATGAACTCTCACTATTTATAGGAACTAATGAGGCTCCCAAACGTCCATAATTTCAAAAAATATAGATGTTGGTGACAGTTTAATGACATAGGGTTCGTTTTAAAATGGATTGGACAGTTAATTTTCCTATAAAAACCTGTCAGATTACGTTCAACAGCATGAATAATCGATTATTTCGTTATGTAATCGATTATTCCAGAGCAAATGAGTCACAAAAAGAACACAGTAATCGATTATGTCATTTAAGTAATCGATTATTTCATTCTCTGTCAAAGGTTGAAGACGACTAGTAATCGATTATATTGTAAAGTAATCGATTATTTGATAACTTTTATGAATTATACAAGTATCAAAGCATAAGTAATCGATTATCCCGAGTGGTAATCGATTATTCCAGGGAGACTATCACTTCTAATGATGGAGGTAATCAATTACAAGTCTTTAGTAATTGATTATTCTAGTGAGACATGCATTCATTTAGAGAGTTTTGATCAATGTAATCGATTATCCCGATGTGTAATCGATTATTCCAGAAATAGTTGAATTTTGGCAATATGAAGAATAATCAATTATCATATATATGTAATCGATTACATGAGCACGAATTTCATACTGAATGTGATTTTTAATGATTTTAATCGATTAACTCGTGGTGTAATCAATTATTTCAGTCAATTTATCAGATATAGAGCATTTAGTAGCTTTTTTGCAAGGTTCTAAACAACCATACATTCTTGTGACATTTTGGCTTTAATTCACCACACAAAACACATATAGAACAAGCTAGTTTATGTTACTTTCATCTAGAATACCTAGCATGTTTCTTAGTGTATAAAATCTATCCCTTGATAATAGTTTTGTGAATATATCAGCAAGTTGGTTATTAGTGTCAATGAATTCTACCTTTATGTTACCTTTTTGAACCTGATCCCTGAGGAAATGATGTCTGATCTCAATGTGCTTTATCCTTGAATGCATTATTGGATTCTTTGATATGTTTATAGCACTTGTATTGTCACATAGCAGAGGAATTTCATTCAGTTCTACTCCATAATCTTGCATTTGTCATTTTAGCCACAAGCTTTGTGCACAACAACTTCCAGCTGAGATGTATTCAGCTTCAGCAGTAGATAATGCAACACAAGATTGTTTCTTGCAGTGCCATGAGATTAATGAACTTCCTAGAAGATGACAAGTGCCACTTGTGCTTTTTCTATCTAATTTGCACCCTGCAAAATCAAAATCAGAATAACCAATAACATTGATAGAAGCACCTTTTGGATACCAAGGACCAACTCTAGGTGTAGCTTTAAGATATTTGAGGATCCTTTTTACAGCAGTAAGATGATACTCTTTGGGATTTGCTTGATATCTTACACATAAGCAAACACTGAGCATTATATCAGGTCTACTAGCTGTCAAGTAGAGCAAAGATCCAATCATTCCTCTGTACTTGGACTCATCAACTTTCTTTCCACTTTCATCTGAATCAAGATATGCTGATATAGCCATGGGAGTTGCAGCATCCTTGCTTTTCTCCATCTCAAATTTCTTGATAATTTCATGACAATACTTGGATTGACTGAGAAAGGTTCCATTCTTCATTTGCTTTACTTGAAGTCCAAGGAAGAATGTTAGTTCACCCATCATTGACATCTCAAATTCTTTCTGCATAGTTGATGAAAAATCCTTACACAACAAGTGATTAGTAGAACCAAAAATTATATCATCCACATAAATTTGAACCAATAAGAAATCATTGACATGCCTTTTGATAAACAAGGTTTTATCAACATTGCCCCTTGTGAAAGATAGTTCAAGCAGAAATTTGCTTAACCTTTCATACCTTTGTCTAGGAGCTTGTTTCAAACCATAAAGTGCCTTTTTCAGTTTATAAACATAGTTTGGATGTTTGAAATCAGTAAAACCAGGAGGTTGTTCAACATATATGTCCTCCTCAATGTATCCATTCAAAAAATGCACTTTTAACATCCATTTGAAAAAGTTTGAAATCCATGAGACATGTATATGCAAGTAATAACCTGATTGCTTCCAATCTTGCAACTGAAGCAAAAGTTTCTTCATAGTCTATGCCTTCCTCTTGGTTATAGCCTTTAGTAACTAATCTAGCTTTATTTCTTACTATGATTCTACTTTCATCAAGTTTATTTCTGAAAACCCATTTTGTGCCAATGGGTTTAAGAGAAGATGGTCTAGGAACAAGTTCCCAAACTTCATTCCTCTTAAACTGATTAAGCTCATCATGCATTTGAAAAATGATAGGAATACTTCAATACAACCAAGAGGGGGGTAAATTGGTTGAACCTTGGTATTTAATCAGAGTTTCCACAGGATCTTTATCACTTTAAAATTGTTTTGAAATCAACAATCTTATATTCAATCAAATTCCTCTGTCAAGAAAATCAATAGACAATTGAAATCTTTTCTGTGCAAATAATTTGATTCACAAAGCAAAGCAATTAGGAGATGAAGAGAATCGAATAAAGATCAGCCACAATTTTATACTGGTTCACTTCAAACACTATGAAGCTACATCCAGTTCTTCCACTCAACACTAAAATGGTGTTCCACTATTGCAAATAATATTCTTACAAGATATTACAAAGCTCTCTTTATCAACCCTAGACAAAGTTCAGAGATCTAAACCACTATTAGATCCTTAGAGACTAACCCCATTGAGAATACTACTCAGCAACTCCTAGAGAAACCATATCTCTAGTTATCATGCAAGAAACCCATTTACAATAAGCCAATCTTTACAAAAATTGAATAACAAAGATACAACTTCAAAGTTTAAGGAAAGAAGTCACCTGATGATCCAATGAATGATGTACATATGAATGATTAAATCAGGTTGAAAGTTGAATACAGATTCAGAACAATGCTTCCTTAAAACTTTGAAAAGACACTTCTTGCTTTTTTTACATCAATATAACAACTCATGAATGTATTGTGAAAGCAAGAACCTTATGAACCCAGAGAATCACTAAAGAATGTTTGAAAAGCCTTTTAATGCTCAGTAATACGAATTGATCAAGTTAGAAAAACAGCTGAGCCAAGGTTCTATTTATAACAAACTTTAGTAACCGTTGGTAATCAATTAAATACGCTCCTGTAATCGATTATTTTACTTATATAATCGATTAAATCAAGCTTGTAATCGATTAATGTGTTCATAAAAATTCTAGGTATGGTTTTCAATCAAAATAATCGATTACACCAGAAGGATGTTCAATAATGAAAGCACTGTGTAATCAATTACATCCTTAGGTAATCGATTAACCCAGGAAGGTGTATAAAACGGGTTTGAACTAAGTAATCGATTACAATCTCTGGTAATCGATTAAGCCAGAAAGCTCCTAAGCCAAGATATGCATTGAGTAATCGATTATGACAGAAAGCATTGCAAGTATAGCATATCATGTAATCGATTACTATCTTGGGTAATCGATTATGACAGAAAGTTGATTTTAAGTTTTGTCTAAGGTAATCGATTACAGTTCATAGATAATCGATTACTATGTTCATCAGGGCAGTTTAAAAAGTAAATCAAGTGAGAATAATCGATTAACCCGACATGTAATCGATTACATTGTTCTTGAAAGGTTTTCCAGAAAATACAAAGATCAAAATAATCGATTGTTTTATTGAAATAATCGATTATATCAGAAAGAAACTTATTTTTCCAAAACCTTATGATTTGATTTAAAAATTTATGCAATTTTATCAAAGCCTTGTGAACTCTTTTTCATAACCACATAGATTCAATGAATGATATGAATGCAATGCACTTGGACCACCAGAAATGCTTTCTTCCTTTTACATTCAATCACAAATTAATCTTCAAGGCTTCATGGCATGTTGAAAGTTCAAAACCTTCCTTCTTGAATCAATTTATCCTTTATGCTTCAAGTGGCTCCCCCTCAATTCAACAATCTCCCCCTTTTTGGCTTTAAACATGCCAAATTTTGAATTGAATAGCATTGGGTCTTGTGATTAATTTGATGAAGCATCAAAGTTTTTATTTAAGCCTTTCACACCTGAAAATCAATCAATATCTTTCCAAGAACAAGGGTTAAAAGCTTCTGTGATTGACTTAGCATTTATTCACATGATATATTGATATAAAGCAGTCATGCTTAATAGTTATCTCCCCCTAAATTTCTCAAATTATGCCGACCAAAATTTTGCATAAAAACGTTCACAAAAACAGGGGCAAACAGAGGTGTATACAAAGCACATCATAAAAACGTTCACAAAAATAGGGGCAAACAAAGGTGTATACAGAGCACATCTAAATTCAATTTTTCTCCCCCTATTTGGCTTTTTAAAGTCAAAAAATGCAAGGCACAGCGGATTAAAGTAAACTGATCAATAATATTGCATTAATATGGGGGGAGTTACAACCTTAAGAAAGAAAAACAACAATCTTAAAAACTTAAAAAAACATAACATAAAAAAAAACTAAGACTTAAAATTCTTCTGAATCATCCATCCTTAGTTGGGCTGCAATAGCATCTAGTCTTTCATTTATCTCTCTAAAGGCTCCTTGAGTTTCAGCCTTGAACTCATGATGCATGTTGAGTAGCCCAACCATCTTGCTCAGCATGAGGGATTCAAAAGGAGTGTAGAGAGGCTGAGCAGGATCCATAGAGTCTTCAGAAGTTTCCTCTTGAACACCAGCTTCAGCAGGATTAGGTTATGGCATCTGTAAGGGCACTTGCTGTTGTTGCCCAGCCATCACCCAACCATCTGGTGTTTAAACCAATCCAAGCTTGGTTAAATGCTTTTGTTGGATAAGACTGTTTGAGGAATTTGTATTATCAACCACCTCATTTGTTACATCAATATTAAAATAATCAATGAACCTTGACACAAGAATTGGGTAAGGAAAATGATAGTTTACAAATCTTTTGGACTTGAGCATAATTTCTTGAAAAATAATAACCTAATTCATGGGTATAGAGTGCTTCAGACCATACACAAGCTGTAGGTCTTCATCAGTGGCTTGGGCATGGTTGGTTCCCCTATGGGTGAGGACATAGGTGATGATACAATGATGCAACCTATCCTCAGGGGGTCATAGGACCAGTGCCCAACCTATTCTTGAGTTGCATATCAGGGTTGGTAAGCATACCTCTATAGGTATCTATTTTGCTATAGCCCTCTGGGTTTTATTCAAACTTCCTCTCCCCCTCACAAATTACCCCAGCAACTGCTTCCCATATTTCAGGAGTTATGATCATCTCAACTCCTTTGACTACAGATTTTATCTCCCCACTCATAGACCCTTTGATACAGGTATAAAAGACCTTTACCAAATCAGGGTAGTAGGTTCACTTCATTTCTACAAATTGCCTAAGACCTTGGTTTTCTAGATAAGCAGGAAACAGAAAACCTTCCTTAGTGAACCAATCTAGACTAAGGTACTTTGGGGAACTTATGGGCTTGGTGGCAAAGAACTGAAGATAGTTTACCCTATCAACCTCTTTGTTGAACCAAATGTCCAACCTATTAGGGGGTGATTGAGGCTGAGGATTGGATGAGGACTCACCTAATTTCCTTTTACCAGTTCTACTACGTTTTGGGGTAGACATTTTAGGGATACTACTAAGGATTGCAGAGAACAAAGACTCAAAGAAAATGATTAAGAGAGGATGGAGATATTGGTTCAAGGGCAAATAGTGTTGTGATGCATGTATTTATAGAAGAAATTAAGCACCAATGTTCAATTTATTCAAAAATATAGCTGTTATAGGCAGTTAATACAAATCAATGATGATTAGATACGAGATTGATTGGATTGGGCAGTTACCAAATCAGAAGAAACTGTCAGAATTCAAACAACGGCGTGAATAATCGATTAAAAATGTAGTGTAATCGATTATTTCATACACAGTAAGAACAAAAATACACACATGGTAATCAATTATCCCATCAGGTAATCGATTATTTGCCTATTAATCAGATGTAGGAGAAGATATGTAATTGATTATATGTCAATGTAATCGATTATTGTATAGATGAGGGAATATCTGCAGGAATCAAGGCTTGATGTAATCGATTATCCCGTAAGGTAATCGATTATTCCAGGGAGACAATTATTTCTAACAATGAAGGTAATCGATTACAAGGCTTCAGTAATCAATTATTCCAGTGAGACATGCAATCATTAAAAAAATTTTAATCAATGTAATCGATTATCCTTATGTGTAATCGATTATTCCAGAAATATTTGAAATCTGGCAATGTGAAGAATAATTGATTACCATTTATGTGTAGTCGATTACATGAGCACAATTTTCATACTGAATGTGATTTTTAATACTTTTAATCGATTAACCCGTGTTGTAATCGATTATTCCAGTACGTTTATCAGATACAGAGCACTTAGCAGCTTTTACACAAGTTTTTAAACAATCATACACACTTGTGACATTTTGGCTTTGATTCAACACGCAAAACACATATAGAACAAGCTAGTTTATGCTACTTTCATCTAAAATACCTAGCATGTTTCTTAGTGTATAAAATCTATCCCTTGATAATGGTTTTGTGAATATATCAGCAAGTTGGTTATTGGTGTCAATGAATTCTACCTTTATGTTACCTTTTTTGAACCTGATCCCTGAGGAAATGATGTCTGATCTCAATATGTTTTGTCCTTGAATGCATTATTGGATTCTTTGATATGTTTATAGCACTTGTATTGTCACATAGCAGAGGAATTTCATTTAGTTCTTCTCCATAGTCTTGCATTTGTTATTTCAGCCACAAGCTTTGTGCACAACAACTTCCAGCTGAGATGTATTCAGCTTCAGCAGTAGACAATGCAACACAAGATTGCTTCTTGCAGTGCCATGAGATTAATGAACTTCCTAGAAGATGACAAGTGCCAATTGTACTTTTTCTATCTAATTTACACCCTACAAAATCAGAATCAGAATAACCAATAATATTGATAGAAGCACCTTTTGGATACCAAAGACCAACTCTAGGGGTAGCTTTGAGATATTTGAGGATCCTTTTCATAGCAGTAAGATGAGACTCTTTGGGATTTGCTTGATATCTTGCACATAAGCAAACACTAAGCATTATATCAGGTCTACTAGCTGTAAGGTAGAGCAAAGATCCAATCATTCTTCTGTACTTAGACTCATCAACTTTCTTTCCACTTTCATCTGAATCAAGATATGTTGATGTAGCCATGGGAGTTGCAGCATCCTTGTTTTTCTCCATCTCAAACTTCTTGATAATTTCCAGACAATACTTGGATTGATTGAGAAAGGTTCCATTCTTCAATTGCTTTACTTGAAGTCCAAGGAAGAATGTTAGTTCACCCACATTGACATCTCAAATTCCTTCTGCATAGCTGAAGAAAAGTTATTACACAACAAGTGATTAGTAGAACCAAAGATTATATCATCCACATAAATTTGAACCAATAAGAAATCATTGTCATGCCTTTTGATAAACAAAGTTTTATCAACATTGCCCCTTGTGAAAGATTATTCAAGCAAAAATTTGCTTAACCTTTTATACCATTGTCTAGGAGCTTGTTTCAAACCATAAAGTGCCTTTTTCAGTTTATAAACATAGTTTGGATGTTTGAAATCAGTAAAACCAGGAGGTTGTTCAACATATATGTTCTCCTCAATGTATTCATTCAAAAATGCACTTTTTACATCCATTTGAAAAAGTTTGAAATTCATCAGACATGCATATGCAAGTAATAACCTGATTGCTTCCAATCTTGCAACTGGAGCAAAAGTTTCCTCATAGTCTATGCCTTCTTCTTGGTTATAGCCTTTAGCCACCAATCTAGCTTTATTTCTGACTATGATTCTACTCTCATCAAGTTTATTTCTAAAAACCTATTTAGTGCCAATGGGTTTAAGAGATGAGGGTCTAGGAACAAGTTCCCAAACTTCATTCCTCTTAAACTGATTGAGCTCATCATGCATGGCATGCATCCAATGTTCATCATTCAAGGCTTGATCAATGTTCTTAGGTTCAATTTGAGGAACAAAAGCCATGTCACAACATAGGTTCTTTAATGAGGATCTAGTAGATACTCCCTTTGAAACTTCACCTATGATGTTGTCAAGTGATAAATCTCTTGTTGTTCTCCAATCTTTAGGCACTTGAGCAGGGGTTGTGGGTTTTGCTTCAGCATTTGGTTCTTCATCTTTGGTTGAGGATTTGTCCAAATCAATAAGTTATTCCAGCTGTTCAGCATCACCATCAATCTCTTTTTCCTCCTTAGAGGGATGAGTTTCATCACAAACCACATGCATAGATTCTTCAATGCACATTGTTATTTTAGTGAATACTCTATAAGCTTTGCTATGTAATGAATATCCAAGGAAAATTGCTTCATCTGCCTTAGCATCAAATTTTCCAAGTGATTCTTTCCCATTGTTTAATACAAAACACTTGCTGCCAAATACTCTTAAATGAGAAATGTTAGGCTTTCTTCCTTTGTATAGCTCATAAGGAGTTTTCTTTAAAATAGGCCTTATAAGTAATCTATTCAAATTATAACATACAGTACTTACAGCATCAGCCCAAAAATACTTAGGCAAATTTGACTCATTAAGAAGTGTTCTTACTCCTTCCTCAAGAGATCTATTTTTCCTCTCCACAACACCATGTTGTTGGGGTGTTCTTGGAACTGAAAAATTGTGATTAATTCCATTTTCCTCACAGAATTTTTCAAAATGTTCATTTTGAAATTCACCACCATGATCACTTCTTATTGAGACAATTTTACAACATTTCTCATTTTGAGTAAGCTTAGCCATTTTTCTAAAAGCAAGGAAAGCATCACTCTTGGATTTCAAAAACAAAGTCCAAGTATATCTAGAGTAATCATCCACAATCACAAGTCCATAATAATTCCCACCTAAACATATTGTTCTAGAAGGACCAAACAAATCAATGTGAAGAAGTTCAAGTGGTCTAGAGGTGGAAACAATGTTTTTACTTTGAAAAGAGTTCTTTCTTTGTTTCCCCTTTTGACAAGCATCACAAAGTTTGTCCTTCTCAAACTTGAGTTTGGGTAATCCAATTACTAAATCTTTTCTTATGAGCTTGTTCATGTGATGCATGTTTATGTGACTTGCTCTTCTATGCCACAGCCAAGTTTCATCAACTTTGCTTATTAGGCAAGAAGATTTATGGAATAATGCATGATCAATTGA
>PYAF01000823.1:691713-702224 GCA_007407185.1 Glycine tomentella
TCTGCATCTTCACAAGATGTTAGTTGAGACATTTCAAGTTCATATTCAAGAAGCTTACCAAACAATGCAGCCATAGAGATCTTTGATAGATCCTTGGACTCCTTGATTGTTGTAACCTTTGGTTGCCAAGGTCTTGTCAAACACTTCAATATTTTGATGTTCAATTCTTCAGTGTCAAAGACCTTTCCAAGACCCAAAAAATGATTTACAATATGAGTAAATCTGGTCTGCAGCTGAGAAATGCTGTCATTAGTGTTCATCTTGAACATTTCATATCCATGGATCAAAGCATGCTTCCCTGATCTTCTAACTTCCTCAGTTCCTTCATGAGTAATTTCAAGCATCTCCCACATTTCTTTTGCACTGTTGCATCTCACAGTCCTGAAAAATTCATCAGAGGAAAGTGTAGAGGTGATCATATTTTTAGCTTTAAAATCATATTGTGCATCCCTTTGTTCAGCCTCAGACATCTCATCCCATTATTTGGGAATCAATTCATTTGCCACAGTTTTCTTTGGAATAAAAGGACTCTTCACTATTGCATTACATGCTCCTGGGTCATTTGATTGAATAAAGATTTTCATTCTATTTTTCCAAAAACTGAAGTGTTCCCCTTCAAACATAGGAGGTCTGTTTAAAGAGGCACCCTCCTTAAAGGTTATTTGTGAAGTATTCATATTTCTTTTTGAAAAGAAAAAATGATCTTGAGTAACTTTCAAGAACCAGCTCTTGATGCCAATTGAAAATGAAAGGAATACTTCAATACAACCAAGAGGGGGGTGAATTGGTTGTATCTTGATATTTAAAAATTTTATAATCAGAGTTTCCACAGGATCTTTATCACTTTAAAAATTGTTTTGAAACCAAGAATCTTATTTTCAATCAAATTCCTTTGTCAAGAAAATCAATAGACAACTGAAATCTTTCTGTGTAAATAATTTGATTTACAAACCAAAGCAATAAAGAGATGAAGAGAATAGAATAAAGATTAGCCACAATTTTTATACTGGTTCACTTCAAACACTATGAAGCTACATCCAGTTCTTCTACTCAACTCTAGAATGGAGTTCCACTATTGCAAATTAATGTTCTTACAAGATATTACAAGCCTCTCTTTATCAATCCTAGATAAAGTTCAGAGATTTAAAACACTATTAGATTCTTAGAGACCAACCCCACTGAGAACACTACTCAGCAACCCCTAGAGAAACACTATCTCTAGTTATCATGCAAGAAACCCATTTACAATAAGCCAATCTTTACAGAAATCAAATAACAGATTTACAACCACAAAGAAAAGGAACGAATTCACCTGATAATCCAATGAACAAAATGCATATGTATGATTCACCATGTTGAAAGAAAGAATAACAGATTCAATGCATCCCTCTTCCTTACTCCTTGAGACTCAATGATGCTTCACTCATCAATTAAAAAAACCCATATGAATTTTGGTGAAGCTAAGACATTTTTGAACTCAGAAAACTCACTAATGAAAGCTCATGAATGTTTATGATTGCCCAGAATTCGAATTGTTCAACTCTTTCAATCACAGAGCAATGGGTTCAATTTATAACAGCTTTCTAACTGAAAATAATCGATTAAACACGCTCCTGTAATCGATTATTTAGCATATGTAATCGATTAATTCAAGAATGTAATCGATTAAAGTGTTTCTGATACGTTCTGGGTTTGAGCTATGAACATTATAATCGATTATCCCGTCACATAATCGATTAAGACAGGAACTCATGATTTTCCAAATACACTGAGTAATCGATTACTGTTTTTGCTAATCGATTAAGACAGGAAGACCAATATTTTCAAATGCACTATGTAATCGATTAAACCGATATGTAATCGATTAAATTAGAAAAACATGTTAGCCATAGGCATGATATGTAATCGATTACGAGCTTCTGTAATCGATTTAGACAGGAAGTTTGTTATTTCAATTTTAGCCTAGGTAATCGATTAATTCGATATGTAATCGATTACATTATTCTTAATTTGTTTTCCAGAAGGCACAAAGAACAAAATAATCGATGCCAACATATCTGTAATCAATTAAAACAAGAAAACTCCATTTTTCCAAAAACTTTATTTTAATCTTCCTTATTTATTAAATACTTTTGCATTAGCCTTCAATCTAACAATCCTAAACGAATGATATGCATGATATGCACACTGGATTATCAGATACCACTTCTTTCCTTTTATAAGAATCAAATTGATCTTCAAGCTTCCATGACACTTTTGAAATGAGGCATGTTGAAAGCACAAAACTCCAAAGCTTGATTCCTTGTCCAATTTCTCATGACTCCTATTGAATCAACATTTTTAAAACCCAGTTAAAAAATTAGTCCGCGGGGAATCAAATTTTTAACTACTTTTTTATGTTATTTGTTTTAATTTTTTTATTATTTTTTTATAAAAATAAGATTTTATTTTGTATATGTTGTTGTTAATTTTATATTTTTTTAAAAAAAATTCCAAACCTTTCTATTGTGTTGTCGATTCCCCATATAGATTCATTTTAGATTAATTTATTTAAAAAAACACTTATAATCCATTTTTATCAAATATTATTTTTAATAAAACAATTAATCCTTAAATGAAATATTTAGAATAAGTGGCATAATTTGAAAGTAAAAGTACCTAAAAAAAGAAAAAGAAGAAGAAATCAAGTTTATCCAGATTGAAAAAGACAAAAAATAAATAAAGAAAGCTTAGACAAATAACTCAGGACTAGCATGATTAAAGTACATAAAAAAGTTAGCACAACTAGTTTGCACAATGATTACACAGAGTCATCACGTATCAGTGCAATGCTCTCATTACTAGTTCTTGATTTTCTTGGTTTGTGCACCAGGGCAAGGATTTCCTCTAGAGAATGCCCAAAAGTTGCATTCAACTCAATCGGACCTTTGGTACAAAATTTCAAATAGATGAAAAACATTTTTCCCACACCATTGTCGTGTTTGAGCTTCATACAGTCGTATTCAACACAAACATCACCTACGTAAATTTTTTGATGGTAAAATAAATTAAGTAAATTTTTGCAACCTCTGTTGGCGTAAAAAAATATTTTCCTTAAGGCATCAAAAGACATGCCCTTACTTATTGTGATGAATTTAGGATCACTGTGACATTCAAACACTATCCCTTCATAAGATGAAATCATGTCACCATTGTAATATACAAGAGCAGATACATTCTTCATATTTTAAGAATATAGAGAATATCAGACAAAGGTGTTGAGTTGTATCTAACCCCTACTATAATTTATATTAGGTGATCAATTGTTTTCCTGTGACTCATACAACGGCTGAGATCAGACCAACAATATGAACGATTTAGATTGCATCTTAATTTATATACGGTTAGTTTGTGTAATTCGAAAAAAGTAGTGTTAAGTCAAATAACCTCGTAAAAAGCATCGCTCAATCACGTCGAATTTGAAACAAGCAATATAAGTCAAATTGTCTGGGAAAAAGCAATGTGGGGGCCAAATCATCTAAAAATAACCAATGTTCAGTCAATTTGTGTTAGAAAAATGCAATGTTCAATGTTCAATCAATTAAAAAGCACAAACTGACATTCATAGTACACAATAATATAACAAGGGCAATTAATGTTGTATGTGTCCACCAGTTCCACATTAGAGAGGTTATTTGTTTCTTGCCGACTGTCAACGTACTCGTCCATGTTCTTGTGGTTGAAGTTATTCATCAAGAACCACAGGTTGTTCTTCCTAGACAAATTCATTAATATTTGGTTGAAGAACTGTCAGTAATAGATTCTGGTGTTCGAAGATCTATACCTATGAGGTTACTCATAAAGTCTTCTCCGCTAGCAATGAAGAATTGCAGATTGTACCCATAATCTTAATGATGATGATGTTGTTGTGGCGTGAATTCATATGATTGAGAAGGTGGTTGTAGTCTTTCATCATGCATGCTGGCAACAACTGGTGGGCTTTGTGTTGGAGGGTGTTGTTCAGTTTCCATCTCTAGAGCTAAGCGAGAAGTCGTGGCAATGTTTGGATGAGTCGCAAATCATGTTAGGCAAATTTTTGAATTTGCTTGGTACCAATTCATGTAATAACTCATATGTTCAAGATGTCCTTGAATAGATTGGCAGATAAAAACATATTTGTGTCTTTCTTTCCAAATTGCAATTCATTGTTGATGTTTCTCTGCCTTATTTGTGTCATTGTGTCCTCTCATGTCAGTGTGATGGAATTTGTCAAGATTATGCGGTGGATTTGGTAGGTCTTGACAAAGTCTGAATTAGAGCATGACTTTGTCAGTTTGCTGCAATACTATCACTGGGAAACAAATTAAAGCTACACAAACACTCCATATTTTGGAATTTGTGTATGCATGTTTTGGTATAAATGACTTAAACTCTCTGTAAGGCATCCAAAGGAACTCAAAAAATAATTTGTGTTAATAATTTGCAAAACAATGTAATTAACATTTGAATAAATAAAACATCAATAAATGGTTCAACCTCTTCGTTATGCATGTTATCAAATCTTGATTTGTAGCCTATAACATCACTATGTGGGATTCCAGAAAATCGTAACCCTCTACCACTCCATCTAATGAAAAGTAATAGGTTAGTGTCAAATACTTTACCAAAAATGGTCTTTGTTTGAGTGAGAGAAAAATTATTTACCTAGTTGCAAGTGGATATGACGGCTGACGCTTGACCCTTGGTATAAATTGTCCTACACATTTCTCTGTACAAATATGCTAAACATGTCAAACCCCAGCTGTACCGTCCAACCCGTTAAAGATCTACTAATAGAGGTAGATCCATCAAGTGAATTTTGTCTCCTGACTTGTCTGGCATCAAGACCCCACCAATTAGCCCTAAAATGTATGCCTTATAATGGGCTACTAATTGTTGTGATATGGGTTCTGCTGGGAGAGTCAACATGTTTTCTTTTAACCATTTTAGTTTTAGTGTTGATCCCAATAGTGCATTCTTTGGGGGAACAACACCTATATATTCTGTGCACATTTGTTCCCAATCATAATATGTTGGACCAGTAACTAGTTTTCCATCAACACGAAAACCCAGTTAAAGAATAATATCTTCAAAAGTGATTGTGCATTTACCAACTGGAAGGTGAAACACATGTGATTTAGGTCTCCACCTTTCTACCAAAGAAATCACTAAAGTGACGTCGATTTTATGTTGTCCGAGCTCTGCAACATCTGAAACCCAACTTGAAACAACAAAGATTCAATTCTAGGATTTGGAGAAGGCATAGCTTGAGTATATGACTGGATTACATCATCTATTACCTACAGAAAACAAAATAATAACAACACAAATATTTGTAAATCATAACATAATTAACATTCAAAAGTACAGAATGTATTACATACTTATCTAGATCTATGAAGGTGTTGTTTCCAAAGAAGAGGAGCAACTGTAGCTTTCACGGTTTAGGTTTTGCTACTAACGTCAACAAGAAGTTAAAGATGGATATATGAGAACGAAAGAAAATAAGTATGTGAGTGTATATGATGGCAATAATACATGTATTGTATTTATAGAAAAAAATTATTAGTAACACAATTTATTCGTTATGATCTTGGCTGTTGATTTTGTCAATGGGATCTTGCTCATTCAACATGCATTGCTCCAATCTAGGCTGTTGATTTTGTCGGTGAGTCATTGATTTTGTCAATGGAATCTTGGTTGTTCATCATACGTTGGTCCAATCGGTGTTATCTAAGCAGTTTATTTTGCCAGTGGGATCTTGGCCGTTATTTTAATGTGCATGTGACAAGTCATTAAACATTATAAATATAGTTTGCAATGAGATAGTTTGATAAATCACCTCAATCAGAAACCTTACTACTACCTAAACCCTAAACCCATACTATGGCCTCATCTTCAGTCACTATGATTGTATATTACAATGGGGTCATCACAACAACTAAACATGGTTCAATGTTAGTAAGCAGTTCAACAAAGATCGTTCAACTTGACAACATAATGTTAGTTAATGCCTGGAAACAAGTTATTGGAAATAAGATTAGTCTACCAAATGGTAAAATGGTCATGGATATACATTTTGATGTCTTGTATCATTTGTTGGTGATTTTTTCAGTACAGGACATGCATATTGCAAGATGATGGGGACATAATTATTATGTTTTCTATATTCAGGAAACTCTCCAACCTTTTATGCCTTGAGTTATATCTTACCACCATAGACACACTCACATAAACATATGCATAACCATCACTAATTTATGCAAGCCCTTTGAATTTTGAGGGTTTGGATGAATACCTCGATAAAGCAATGAACCTTGAATCGAGTTTTGAAGAAAACCCCTTGAATTTATTTGATTGCTATTTTATTATTTAATGATTTGTAGTCATCATGTGTGTTGTTCATTCTTGTATTCTAGAGTGTCTGTTTTATAATAAAAATATTTGTCACGCGTGTTTAAAGGCCAAAAGTTTGGAGTATGAAATTCAATCTTGAAGTTTCACTGATTATTTCTTGTTTTTGGGTACTCCAATAATGTGTTTTAAGGTCGAATCAAGACCCGAAAGTTATCTTATTGATACCCATAACTAGTTGGATGCAAAATGCTCAAGTTTTCAGTAGTGCAACTTGTTGACGATAAAGACGTCAAAGGTATGATTTATGTTGTTCGGCAACATGAGTTTTTTTTACATGCATTGAATTGTATGCAAACATCCAATTACGTACACTTCCCACCCCAAACCTTCAACCAATATCTCATGAACCTCGATATTATTCAAATCCCTCATGTTTCACATACATCTGACGCAACCCAAGAGACATTCTATTTAACCCAACCACAAGAAAATTTATTTGAACCAAACACATCTTTTTTTACTCAACCTCTTTCCACATCATTTTCCACCAATTTGTTAGACTGACAAACATTTGGTGTTACTAAGGATACCCCTCACCCATACTGGAGTACCCCTGCAGCAGAAGCTACCTCATCAACCCAACCAAATGAGCTTGAGTTTACAGAAGAGTCTGACTTACCTAACAAAGACCCTTGGTCCCTTTAGTGAGGATGAAGACAAATTTTTACGCAATCAACCCTAGGAAGATCATAAGGAAGAAGCTAAGTCTGTTCTTCCAATAAAAATTGTACCATCATACTACATGCCACCACACATGCATAATGTTGACCTTGAATATAATTTTGAAGATTCTAAATATGGTCATACGATGGATTGCAAAGAAGTCCAACATCCGATGGGGAGTCTCTTTGAAGAGATGCATTTTCAAACAAAAGAAGAAGTACAACATGCTTTACAGCAATATCATGTAAACAAAGGATCTAACTACAAGACACAACTATCAAACTCAACACAACTAATTGCCATTTATGATGACGATTGTTGTGCTTGGACGTGCAGGGCAACATACACCGTTGCAAGTAAGAAATGGGAAATAAGAAAGCTTCATGAATCCTATACATGTTCAAATCCAACAATCTCACAAGATCATGCAAACTTGTCTTATTTGCCCATTAGTAAAAGCATTCATACGTTAATTGAAAACGATCCATCAACTTTAGTGTCATCCTTGATAGCACACGTCAAAAGCACTGAAGCATACAATACCACGTACTAGAAAGCATGGTTGGCAAAGCAAAAAGCAATTGAAAACATCTACAACAATTGGAAAAGATAGTTCCACGATTTACCAAGATTGTTGCAAGCTATGCAACAGTTTCTTCCTGGTATAGTTGTGGAGATGGAAACACTACGAATGTCACCACAAAGAGGTCAAACAATAGAGGATTTCATGAGATTTTATCGTCTTTTTTAGAGTTTCAAATTGTGTATCAATGAGTTTCAATATTGCAAGCTCGTGGTTCAGATCGATGGATCATGATTGTAGTTAAGTACAAGGGACCCTCCTTGTGGCAGTTGCACAAGATGACAACAATAAAATCCTTCCAATAGTTTTTTCCATTGTCAAGGCTGAAACAACAGAAGCATGACTCTTCTTCCTCAAAAATTCAAATAGACATGTCACCCCACAACATGGTCTATGTTTGATTTTAGATAAGCACGAGTCAATAAAAAGTGTATACTGAAGACGTGATAGTGGGTGGATGACACAAAATTCTATCCATGTGTTCTGCATTCGACACATTGCACATAATTACATGAGGATGTTCAAGAACAATGACATAAAAAAAACTAATTACCAATATAGGTTAGTACCAAACTTTTTTCCTTCTTATTAAATATCACTTAATTTTGTTTTATTCACAACATTGAAATTGTATGTTTATAAATACTCAGAATATGCAAGGACAAATCCTACATTCAATCACTTCTACAATAATCTGAGGGAGGAAGCAGATGGTGATCAAGGAATTAATTGATTCAGTGAGATTCTACGAGAAAAGTGGAGTCTCGCATGAGATGGTGGTCGATGATGGGGATACATGATTACCAATCTTGCTGAGTCGATTAATTGGTACTTAAGAAAACACGAAATATGTCAATAAGTGCTCTGGTAAAAATAACCTATACAAGGTGTAATGCATTGTTCAACCAAAGAGGGAGAGAAGTCACATCAATGATTACACAGGTACTAAACAAGGCTATGGAAGAGGCACAAAGAAAGACAAACTCTCACATTGTTCTTGAGTTTGATCAATGCGAAACATGTTTCTTAGTCTAGGAGACAATTAACCCGAGAGAGGTTCGTCCTGTTGGAAACTTCACAATCAGGCTAGATGAAAGGTGGTGTGGCTGTGGCAAATTCCAAAAAGTGCACAAGCCTTGTTCTCATGTCGTTGCTGCTTGTAAGCATGCTGACTATGAGTATAAGAACTACATACATCTTGTGTATACATTGGAAAGTGTCTCCAACGTGTACAAAGGATTGTTTGCGGAATTGTACAATGAAGCGTATTGGCCACCGTGTCATGAGCCAATAATCTGTCAGGACCCAGAGAAGAAAATAAATTCTAAAGGTCGTCTTGTCTCCTCTTGTATACACACTGAAATAGATATTTGAGAACCGGGTCAACCAAAATGATATTTCATGTGTCGCATACCAGGCCTTTCAAAAAACAAATGCCTCCACCGTGTAGGCTCAAGTCAACAACATTAAATTTATGTCATATTGTTTGTATTTTAAAAATGTTGATGTGTTGTTTCAAATTTAAAGATTTGTTTTATTCAGTGGCAAACCCATGTTCAAGCTCCTGTCCACAAGTGCGGACACAAAAATCTGTAGATCAGATTTTTCTTTTTTTGCTTTACTGCTAATCTTGCTTCAAAGGAATGGATACTGCTGCTCTTGTTTAAGGAACAGGTCAAACAAGGATCCTCAACACTACCAATTCATGCATATCTGGATTTTTTTTTTACTTTAATGTTAATCTTGCGTCATATGGGCTATCGTTTTGACTTTTTGTTGCTTTTTGCATGATTTAAATTTTCTTTCAAAATTTTTTTAGGGGCGTTGCCCCCTAATCCCCGCTACAAATGTGCGGACATAAACAAATTTTCCTGGGTCTGTCATTGGTTCTATTGTCTGTAATTTTATATCTATTTTGTAATTTAAATATTTTAGTTCAATTCAACTTGTTGGTTAAATATGTTTATTTATTTATTTCAATTATATATTCTAATAATAAAATAAAATGAAAATATAAAGGATTTCCACTCTTCAAAAAATGATATAAGAAAAATATGCAAAAAAATTAACAACATATGAAAAATAATATTATTTTCAGTTTAAACAAAACATAAATATAGACAATTAATAAAAAATAAAAAATACAAAACAATTTAAAAACAAAAAAAAAAAAGAAGTTAAGAAATCGGTTGCGAGGAACTGGTTTCTTAACTTGGTTTTTTGAAAAAAATAAATAAAAGGGAGTTCTAGAAATTAGTTTTTCATAAATCGATTTCTAAACATATAAAAAAGGTAATTAAGAAATCAGAGAGAAATCGGTTTTGTGGAAACTAATTCTCACCTTGAATATAGTATTTTATATAATGTATGTAAATAATATTTTGAATGTATTATTTGGATGAATAATTAATTTATTTGTATTATTTGGGTAAAAACTCTATGAATGTACATTCTAGGAACGTGTTTTGACTTAGGGATTAGTGTCATGAATCCTTTTTATAAATTTTGTTTAAGAAAAACTTTTATTGCATAGTAAATAAAATAATGTCATTATAAACTATCTTATTAAATTATAATTTTGTTATGAATTTTAAAAATAAAGTAATTTAAAAATAGTGAAAGTTGTCACTATATTCAAATTATAATTTTTTTAAAATTTATTAAAATAAAATTTAGTAGTGATCATTATAAAGGACTATAATCATCACTATGGATAAATCAAAGTTGCCCATATTTGAAACTATAATGGTGTGTCATTGTGAATTTGATAGAAATGATAACATCTTATCAATTTTAAAAAATTAAGAGGTTAAGCTATTGTTTTTGTTAT
>PYAF01000823.1:711687-757859 GCA_007407185.1 Glycine tomentella
AAATTGTGATTAAATGTAAAAGGAAAGGAAGCCTTCTGATGATCCAAGTTCTTATATGCATACCATTGATAATCATTCATGCATTACATCATAAAAGCTTAAGCAATTGATTTGGAACTTAAAAAATAAGTCAAGCTTTTTGGGAAAATAGTTCTAAGTGTTTTTAATCGATTACCAAACTTAAATAATCGATTACATTATTCTTAAGATTTTCTGGAAATGAGTAAGAACAAATTAATCGATTATATCATCGTTTTAATCGATTATTTCACTATTGCATTTATACAGTTTTACATGAGAGACTGATTTAATCGATTACCATTTGATTGTAATCGATTACTTAGCTGTTTTGAAGTTAAGATCATTCTGTCTTAATCGATTACCACTTCTTGTAATCGATTACATAGTTCATTCATAGATTATGCATCTTCTGTCTTAATCGATTACCATATTTTGTAATCGATTACATTTCACAAACCTGGATTTTACAAAGTCTGATTTAATCGATTACACATCGGGATAATCGATTAAATAACTCGTTGCTGTAACCCAGAACTTATCTAGAACACTTTAATCGATTATGAGAGCGTATGTAATCGATTACATTTGCTAATTAATCAATTACAGGAGCTGGTTTAATCGATTATTTCTGTTACAACTTTTTTATATAAATAGAACCTTGTCTTGAATGAAAAATATAACGAAACAGAAATTGATTTTTGAGCACTAAACATTCTGAGAGCTTTGTAATAAGTCAAAAAGGCATTCTTTGTGGTTCTAAGGTTCTTGCTTCCATTCAAATCATTATGGGTTACTAAGATTTAGTGAAGCAAGATAGATCTTTTCAAAGTCTAAGGAAAGGACATTGATTCTGCATATTATAATTCATTCAACCTGGTATATTCTTCACTTTGCATATGATTCTTGGATCATCAGGTGAATTCTTTCCTTACTCTTTGATGGTGTAAATTCTCTGTTTGTATTTTTGTGTGTTTGTTCCATTGTAATTTGATTTTCTTGCAAGTGTAGAGATAGTGTTTCTCTAAGGACAGCTGAGTGGTGTTCTCAGTGTGGGTTTTGGTCTCTAAGGGTCTAATAGGATTTTATACTTCTGAACTTTATCTAGGGTTGATAAAGAGAGGCTTGTAATTTTTGCTTGTAAGAATATTTTGAAATAGTGGAACTCTACTCTAGTGTTGAGTAGAAGAAACTGGATGTAGCCTCATAGGGTTTCAGGTGAACCATTATAAATCTTGTGCTCTCTCATTTACTGCATATTTGTTAATTCTTGTTGTGAATACTGTAGTTCAATTTGTTTGTTGAGGCATTACAAGTCTTGGATTGAGTTTGAATAAAGTTTCTTGATTGATTTGTGATAAAGATTCAAAGGGCAAGATTACTCTGATTTTTGTTTAAGAAAGAAATTTTTAAATTTACCAAGGCTAACCAATTCACCCTCCCTCTTGGTTAAGTGTGAAGTGTTCCCTTATTTTACAATGCTTAATGAATGAAATGAACTATGTAATCGATTACACTTGGCTCGTAATCGATTAAGACAAACATGCTTAACGTATGAAATGAACAAAGTAATCAATTACATTTGGCTCATAATCGATTAAAGTGTTCTATATGACTTTTTTGAAATATCCTTTGCTTATGTAATCGATTACTGAAACAAAGTAATCGATTAATGCAGACATATTTGTTTTTTCAAAAACAAAGTCATGAGAAAATCATTCCACAAGCATCATGTAATCTTTCGACCTTTTCTTAAAAACATGTATGCATGATGATGATTATGATTTATGCAATGCAAGGATCTCAGATTAAACCTCTTAAAAAATCTTAACAAATTACAAATGCCTTCAATTGAATGGCATGTAAAAAGCTAAAATCCAAAAGCTTCTTCATCATCCTTGATCAGCTCTTCATCATTCTTGATCAGCTCCCCCTATATCCAACAATCTCCATCTTTTTGGCTTTGATCATGCCTACCAATTGAACATTTGTTATTCTTTAAGCACATGAGGCAAGATGAATAGTTGGAAGGAAGCTTCATTCTTATCCTGAAATTATCTCAGAGCCTTTTGCTAACATCAAGTGTTAAGAATCATTGCATAAACACAACCAATTTCTTTTAATTGCTCCCTATATTTTGTATAATATGTTCAATTCAGTTATATATTTTTCTCACCCTATTTGGTATATTAAAGACAAAAATATAATATGAAAAACAGGTAAGGAAGAAAGAACATTTTATTGGATGGATAAAGCAAAACACATATGCTGAAAAAAAAACTTAATAAAAATAGGAAAACAGAGCAATATAGCAAGACATGAATGGAAGATTTTTTCATTACTTTCTTTTGCTAGTTTTGGCTTTCTTTGATGTTGACATGGTAGTTTTGGGTGGAAGAGATTGATGGGTAGTGTTTGGGACAGAGAGAATGAAGGAGAAAACTCAATTTTCACATAGTATATGAGTTTGATAACTGTGAATTTTTTATCTCCTATGAAGGCTATATTTATAGACTGATTCAGAGTTCAAATTTGAATTTTGAATGGTATAACAGCTATCTCGTGTTCCCAAAGCCTTAATTCACTCATTTACAAGTTTGAATTTTGAATTTAAATTGAGATGGGACAGTTTAGATTTCCAAGAAATCTGAAGAAGTTGCAATAATGCCATACATAATCAATTACATAAGCTCTGTAATCGATTAATTCGAGCTTAACAGAGGCTATTCAACATGGTGTAATCGATTAATTCGATGTGTAATCAGTTGCTCCAGGAGCTATTCAATCCAGAATAACATTATGTAATCGATTACCATGTGTTGTAACCAATCATCACAGAGAGATTTTATTACATAGTATGCAGTGAATGGTACATAATCGATTAATTCGTTGTGTAATCGACTACTCTAGAGAGTTTCAAAGTTGGGAACTCAATTTTTATGGACTGTAATTGATTAAACCGAGGTTGTAATCGATTACCTAAGCCAGAAAATAACTTTTAGACAAGGTTCAAGCATCAAATAATCGATTATCCCGTGTTGTAATCGATTACTCTAGAGCATTATGCAGACAATTCAGTGATTATGCAACACATTTGATTATGCATTGATCTATTTCTACTTATTTCCAAATTCATCACATAGAGAGGCAATTCATATCACAAGCTAACATATATTTGCTTCATCAAGTATTCCTAGCATGTTTCTAAGTGCATAAAATTTATCCCTTACCAAGGGTTTAGTAAATATGTCAGCCAATTGATTAAGAGTATGATCCCTGAGGAAGTGATGTCTTATCTCAATGTGTTTGGTCCTTGAGTGCATGATTGGATTCTTGGATATGTTTATGGCACTAGTGTTGTCACACAGCAGGGGTATTTCCTTTAAATCAACACCAAAATCTTGTAGTTGTTGCTTTAACCATAGACTTTGAGCACAACAACTCTCAACTGATATGTACTCTGCTTCAGTAGTGGATAAAGCTAAACAAGATTGCTTCTTGCATTGCCAAGAGATTAGTGAGCTGCCTAATTGGTGACATGTTCCACTAGTACTCTTCCTATCTAATTTGCACCCTGCAAAATCAGAATCAGAGTATCCAGCCAAGATAAGAGAAGCACCTTTAGGATACCAAAGTCATATTTTTGGTGTAGACTTGAGATATTTGAAGACCCTTTTGACTACAGTAAGGTGAGACTCCTTAGGATTTGCTTGATATTTAGCACACAAGCACACACTTTGCATTATACAGGCCTGCTTGTAGTCAAATACAACAAGGATCCAATCATTCCTCTATATTTTGACTCATCAACACTTTTTCCTCTTTCATTTGTGTCAAGATAAGTTGATGTAGCCATTGGAGTTGTAGCATCTTTGCTATTCTCCATTTCAAACTTCTTGATAATTTCTAAGCAGTACTTGGTTTGACTTAGAAATGTTACATTCTTCATTTGCTTAATTTGAAGACTAAGGAAGAAGGTTAGCTCTTCCATCACGGACATTTCAAACTCACTCTGCATTGAGATAGAAACATTCCCTACACATAGATTGATTAGTTGAACCAAATATAATATCATCAACATAGATTTGAACCAACAAGATATCATTGCCTTTCTTTTTGATGAACAAGGTTTTGTTCACTTGTCCTCTTATGAAAGATTGACTGAGCAAGAAGCTACTCAATCTCTCATACCAGACCATAGAGCTTGTTTCAAATCGTAAAGAGCTTTTCTCAATTTATAAACATGGTTAGAATGTTTGAAATCAATGAAGCCAGGAGGCTGTTCAACATATACTTCCTCATCAATTAATCCATTTAGAAAAGTGCTTTTTAACATCCATTTAAAAAAGCTTAAAATCTTTTAAACATGCATATGCAAGTAATAACCTAATGGCCTCTAACCTAGCTACTGGAGCACAGGTTTCATCATAGTCTATGCCTTCCTCTTGGTTGTAGCATTTAGCAACCAATCTAGCCTTGTTCCTAACTATGATGCCTGTTTCATCAAGCTTGTTTCGAAAAACCCACTTGGTACCAATAGATTTGTGAGAAGAGGGTCTAGGGACAAGTTCCCACACCTCATTTCTCTTGAACTGATTCAGTTCATCATGCATGATGATTAACCAATGTTCATCAAGCAAGGCTTGGTCAATGCTTTTTGGTTCAATTTGTGATCCAAAAACCATAGTACAACAAAGATTTATTAAAGAAGATCTGGTAGAAACTCCCTAGGAAACTTCCCCATTTATATTGTCAAGGGAAAGGTCTCTTGAAGTTCTCCATTCCATGGACTTTTGGATAGGTGTTGATGGTTCCTTTTCTTTATATGATTTTGCCTCTTCCTTTTCTTTTGATCCATCTAGCTGTATGAATTCTTTAATTGGATATGCATCTACATCACACTTTTTATCCTCTTTGGAGGAGTTAGTCTCATCACATACTACATGAAAAGATTCCTCTACACATAATGTTGTTTTGTTAAAGGTCTATAAGCTTTACTTTGCAAAGAGTAACTAAGAAAGATACCTTCATCAGCTTTAGCATCAAATTTTCCAAAAGAATCTTTACCATTATTTAAAATGAAACACTTGCAGCCAAATGCTCTTAAGTGAGATATGTTTGGCTTCCTTCCTTTGTATAGTTCATAAGGAGTTTTCTTCAAAACAGGCCTTATGAGTAACCTATTCAAAGTGTAGCAAACAATACTCACTGTATTAACCCAAAAATGTTTAGGCAAATTTGTTTCATTAAGAAGGGTTCTTGCTCCTTCTTCAAGGGATCTGTTTTTCCTCTCCACAACACCATTTTGTTGAGGTGTTCTTGGAGCTGAAAAAATTGTGGTTGATTCCAAGTTCTTCACAAAACTTTTCAAAATACTCATTTTGGAATTCACCACCATAATCACTTCTTATTGAAACAATGTTGCATGTTTTTTCATTTTAAATGATCTTGGCTAATTTTCTAAATGTTGTGAATGCATCACTCTTGGATCTTATAAACAAAGTCCATGTATATCTAGCGTAATCATCAACAATAACAAGCCCATAGAAGTTACCCCCCAAAGTCATGGTTCTAGAAGGACAAAATAAATTTATATGAAGCAATTCAAGGGGTCTAGAGGTGGAAACAACATTTTTACTTTGAAAAGACATCTTAGATTATTTCCCTTTTTGACAAGCATCACATTTTTGTCCTTCTCAAACTTGAGCTTAGGTAAACCAATGACTAAGTCCTTTCTTATAAGCTTGTTCATATGATGCATGTTTATGTGACTAGCTCTCCTATGTCATAGCCATGTATCATTTACTTTATTTATAAGACAACTAGTTTTATGAATAAATGCATGCTCAATGGAGAGAACATATATGTTACCATTTCTCTTACCAACATGGATGACCTCACCAGTTTGACCATCACATATTAAGCAACAATTGTCATTGAATCAGACTTTGAAACCTTTGTTGCATAGTTGGCTTATACTTAGGAGATTGTGCTTCAAACCTTCTACATAAAGCATATTCTTTATTTTTGTTTTGAAGCTATCTCCTATATTTCCTTCTCCAATGATCTTTCCTTTATTATTATCACCATAAGTAACATATCCTTCATTTTTGAGAATTAAATTTGAGAGCATGTACATGTCACATGTCATGTTCCTAGAGCAACCACTGTCAAGGTACAATAATGATGATTTTCCTCTTAGACACACCTGCAAAATTCAAATTTAAGTAACAAAGAAAGGTACCTATTTTGGGTTGGGTCCATAGGGGTTAGTTGGTTTGCATTTTTTTAGGTACCCAAATGCATTCACCATTAGGCACATAGTATCTCCTTGCATAGCATTTAATGGATGTATGACCTTTCTTCATGCAATAATTGCAAGTGACAGTTTTTGATGCACTTTCAAAATGAGTCAATTGATAATGCCTTATTTTTTAAAGGCCTTTTTGATACTTTTGTTTTGGAGGCACAAACCTTGTTTTTTCAAAAGATTTTAATCCATGTTTGTACCCTAAACCAGAAGTATCTCTAGCATATTTTTGCACACTTAGCATTTGATTTAAGTTGCATTTTCCTCTATAAAGCATTTTCAAAAGATCAACCAAATAAGAGTTTTCTAAAAGCAAAAGCATATATTTTTCACCTTGACTCTTTTTGTAATCATCAAATTCTTTTTGTAACATTTTGCATTTATCAACATTTAAAGATGATGAGGCACAAATAAATCCATTAACTTTGTAACTTGAAATAATCTTTTCATTTGCTTCTTTCAAATTGCAAAGTTCAGATTGCAATTCAGCAATTTTGGAAACATGCCATTTGAGATTATCTTTCAGCCTATTATTGGTTTATGCAAGTTTTAGGGCCTCTTCATGCATCTCATGGAAAGCATCAACAATATTATCATATTCAGAGTTTACCTCAGATTCAACACTTGAGAATCCTTCATCATCACTTATTATAGATGTGAAATATACATTTGTTTCTTTATTCTCACTTGTTGATTCGGAGGTTGTTGAATCATTGTCTTCTCACGCAATGTATGCCTTCTTTGGCTTCCCCTCTTTTCTAGTCTTCCTTTCACCTTGTTGCTTCTTTAAGAAGATTGGACATTCAGATTTAATGTGTCCAGGTTTACCACATTCGAAGCAAGTGAAGTTGGTGGAGTTGTTGTTGTTGCTATCATTTTTTCTGTTAAACTTTGACAGCTTTTTGTTCTTGTTTCTTCTCATGAACTTGTTGAGTTTCTTCACTATTAGGTTCATATGTTCATCATTTTCATCTTCACTTGAGTCTTCTTCCTTTTCCACATGAGTTGATGTAGTTTTCAAGGCTATACTCTTGTGTTTCTTCTTTGCATCCTCTGCATCCTCTGCATGTGTTAGTGACATTTCAAGTTCATACTCAAGAAGCTTACCAAAAAGTGTGCAGCCATGGACATCTTGGATAGATCTTTTGATTCCTTAATTGTTGTAACTTTTGGTTGCCATGGTCTTGTGAGACACTTCAATATTTTGATGTTCAATTCTTCAGCATCAAAGATCTTCCCAAGACCAAGAAGATGGTTGACAATGTGAGTGAATTTTGTTTGTAGTTGATAAATGTATTCTGTGTTGCTCATCTTGAACATTTCATATTCATGAATCAAGGTATGCTTCCTTGATCTTCTCACTTCATTTGTTCCTTCATGAGTTACTTCCAACATCTCCCACATTTCTTTTGTGCTTTTGCACCTAACAGTTCTAAAGAATTTGTCAGAAGAAAGATCAGATGTAATCATGTTTTTAGCTTTAAAATAATACTGCAAACTCTTTTTTCTGCTTCCATTATCTCATCCCATTCCTTGGAAATTCTTTCATTATCAAAATCTTTTGTAGGGATCAAAGGACACTTCTCAATAGCATTCCAAGCACCTAGGTCGTTTGATTGAATAAAGATTTGTGTAACGACTTCCTTTTCTTTACATATTTAACTTATTACTTATTTAATTTACGAATGAATTTTTTTTTCTTCTTGCTTTTACCTAATTAATTTTCGAAAATTAATTACCATAACCTTAAACTAACTCATTTAAAATTTTTTCAAAAATAGTGAGTGACTAGGGTGAACGAGTTAATAACTATCCAACGTATTTAAATTCCCATATAATACAGTCCATAGTACAGTCCATAATATATGCCCATAAATATACAGACAGTCCAAAATACATATCATAAGCCACAAAATAGAATTCATCACAACATCTTCATCACATCTTCAACTCAACATCCATACACATCTTCTATTTGACATCCATGCTCAGCTACTACTGTTCATCTGCTCGCCCAAATCAATTGGGGTCATCATAGGTGTCGACCACAGACACAAAATAGGGTAAGTCTATGATAAATACAGTTTAAATAAACAGAGCATATCTATAAATAACCACGATATCGTTCATAAAATTCATGGAAGATGCATGCTTATCTTTTTATATGATGCATGACTGTCTCAAAATTTTATCAAATGGTACCATAGTCAAGATAGCCCTATCCCATTGGCATAGACTTATCCATTCAGTCAGGGTAGCACAGTGGCGCGTAGGAATGTCACCTCCACCTATGTGATCATCATGGTGGTGTGGTCCTCACTGATACAACCACCCCCCAGTTCAGACACCTCTGAACGCATGGACTCAATTCAGCTATCTAACACACCTCCTTTTGAGGTAACGCGGCTTAACCTCCGCAAGGCATATAATTTGCACATGCATGAATGATTCATATTTAATCTTTAATTATGTTCTTTACTTTATGTTTCACATGTTTAACATAAACTAATACAGTACCCAGTATATTTAAAAACTCATGGAACAACAATATATAAACTTATTTACCCAAAATCTTACAACAACAGTCCATTCCATGAATTTTCAAAACATGCCATAACTTATTAGAACTTAAACATTGATTAATCACGGTTCAACATTCCAACATTCCTTTAACACAAAATTTAATAGACATATTCAAGAATTTATAGCATAGTAATCAGCCATATAAACTTTAGTAAAATATAAATACCATCAATTATTTTCTCAATTAAAATCATTACACACCAAATACTTATTAGGCTAGATTTAATTCATTTATGCTACTAGACATCTATTAAACTAAATTCAAATTATTTATTTAATTAATACATTCATTAAATCAATTTTAGTTCCTTAAGGTAATTCATCATATTCTTAATAACCAAGGCTCAATTTTGAGGTAATTTAAGACTCCTAGCATATTAAACCCTATTTATCATAAGCTTCCTTTACCTTGCGTGCTTCCTAAAATTTGGACAGCTCTTACTTCCTTTTTCCTTGATTCTCACGTGAGCTTGTTAGAGTTAGTGGTCTTGATTTTCTTTTTGAATGAAGGTATAATTTGAAAGTGATAGGAAGGTTAAAGTGAGAAGGATGCAAAGGGGTAATTGCACGGCCACCTCTTGCACGACCACCTCTTGATTTATTTTGAAAAGGTTTTGAAATTGTTTTGAAAGGGACAAGGCTAGGGGTTACACGTTCACTTTTGTGTGCACGGTCCCCACTTTGCTTTTATATAAAGATGTTAGCCTTTTGCCTTTTAAAAAATCTACAAATATCTCCCTTAGTAATCATGTCTTGCTTTTGTTTTGGTTAATTCTTATTGGCTAGTGAATCTTTGCCTTCCATGTGTCTTGCTTCATGAATTTTCTACACTTTCCTTGCTTCTAGCTTATTCTTCACGTGCATTCTCAATTTGTGTAGGCAATTTCATTTGGCTTTTGTTCCATACGGTTGGTGCTTTGGTTTTGCTAAGCTTTTGGTCATTTTGAAATATCTTAAGCATTTATTACTCCTTTACACATGGACCAATTAAATTACGCTAAGTTCTTTAACCTTCCATGTGACCATTCTTGACTTTTCTAAGGCTTTTCTCCCTTGATTTTATATTACACGGCCAAGGCTTATTCTTAGAGCCAAATTTCCACAATTTTTTCTTTTATTATATGTAATAGCAATTTTCTAATTTCTTATTGGTCCAATTTTTTTAATTAGTAAAATTACTAAACTAACTTAGTAAAGAATTTTATTTATCCTATAATTAAGAGAAAATTCTATAGATTGTATTTATCATTTTCCTGTGGTTTTAGATACTTAAGTTAGTCTGTATTGAGTTCTTTTCAAAAATTTCTATTAAATTCCTAGAAATTCCAATTTATAGTTTCTTGTCAACTGCTTTGTTGATAATTTGTTCTCTAGGAGTATATTGTCCTTTCCTCAGGTTCCTACAGGATTCCCAAAACTATCTGACCATTTCTAGGTTAAAGGGTATTTTGGTCATTTTTAAAATATCTAGGGGTATTTTCGTCATTTTTGTCTTAAACTAATTTTTGTAAAATAAAAGTGCACATTGATCATTTAATGAGAAAAATTCACAAATATGTATCAAATATGAGGGTGTTACAATTTGCATGCGACTTTTCCAAACTAAAATGCTCTCCTTCAAACATCAGAGGATGATTAAGGAAAACACCCTCTTTGAAGGTTATCTGTGTGGTATTCATTTTTTTTTAAAAGATAGTGATCTTGATTAACTTTCAAGAACCAGCTCTGATACCAATTGAAAAAATTATGAATACACTCAAATACCAAGAGGGGGGTGAATTGGTATAAACTTGACCTTTCAAATTTTTTAATAAATCAGAGTTTAAGGATTTTTGTCACTTTTAAAACCAATAAGACTTCAATTCAATCAAACCACTCAGTCCAATAAATCAATAACAAAAATCTGCACTTGTTGAGTAACGAAGAAATCATAGCAATTAAGAGATCAAGATAGCAAGAAGAGATAGAATAATAGAAAGTAACACAAGCACATATACTAGTTCACTTCTCAAGAGAAGCTACATCCAGTTCTTCTAATCAAACTAGATCAGAGTTTCATTAATTCAAATGTGTTCTGTACAAGCAATGACAAGTGATCTTCTTTATCAACCCTAGACAAAGAATCAGAATTCTAACACCCTATTAGAAGTCAAAGCACAAAGAACCTGAGAATCCTACTCAGATCTTTACCCCTAGAGAACACTACTCTAGAAACCTTGAAATAAACTATTTGAACTTAGATTTACAACAAAAATTTGAAACACAGAAAAAATCTAAAAAGAATATTCAAGAGAGACACAACATGTGATCCTTAATGGATGAATGAATGCACGAATGAAGTTACCAATCAAATCCAGGTTGTATGAATGTTATAACTCAGAATATGCTCTCTTGAACTTATTCTCTAAATCTTGCCTTAACACATTTTCAACTATGAAGCAAAATGATATTTTGATTTTTAAGCAAGAAATCTAATACTCAGAAAACTGTTTCTTGGACCTATGAGAACTTTAGCTTGTGTTGGGTATTTCGCAAATTCGAAAGATTGATTCTTCTCAAGGTTTCAGACCTAACAACTTTAAATAGAAAAAATAATTAACTGCATGTAATCGATTAAGACATACATGCTTAATGAATTAAATGAACTATGTAATCGATTACACTTGGCTCGTAATCGATTAAGACATACATGCTTAACGTATGAAATTAACTAAGTAATCGATTACACTTGGCTCATAATCGATTAAAGTATTCTATGTGACTTTTTTGAAATATTCTTTGATTATGTAATTGGTTACAGAAACAGAGTAATCGATTAATGCAGACATATTTGCTTTTTCAAAAACATAGTCATGAGAAAATCATTCCACAAGCATCTTGTAATCATTCGACCTTTTCTTAAAAACATGTACGCATGATGATGATTATGATTTATGCAATGCAAGGATCTCAAATTAAACCTCTCAAGCAATCTTAACAACTTACAAATGTCTTCAATTGAATGACATGTAAAAAACTAAAATTCAAAAGCTTTTTCATCATCCTTGATTAGCTTTTCACCATTCTTGATCATCATTCATCGTGTGAAAAATTCTCTTGGACCGGTGACCACCATGCAGTACGAGTAAGATTAATCTCTAATTCAGTGAATTAGGGAACACCCATAATCTCTAACCTAAGATAAAAATAAATAAAGAAAAGATCCATTCATGGAATATTGGAGCAACTACCTTCACTAAATTTTTAACACTACTTAATATATATATATATATATATAATTATAAATTATTTCTATAATTGGCAATGTAATAAAAAAATAATTTATAATAAAAATATTGCCCCCATAAATTTATTCTTAGTCTCATTTTCTTGACATTCATTGTTTCATAAAAAATTCGACATTTACAGTATTATCTTTGTTTTTCTCCATTTTAAATGTGTATTTCACATATGATCATCTAATTTATTTACGAGGATTTGTCTCTTAACAATTTCAAATACTATTATTATAACATCTTGAAATTTCGATAATTGAAAATAGATGTGCGATGTATTTCTTGTATTATTTAATTACTTGATTAATTTGAATTAGTTGAAGTGTTATGTTGATTATCCTTGTGATATTTCTTGGATTGAATATTAGATTATGTGGAGTTTGATTTATCTGTGTTGGAAATATGTGATTTTAAGTCGAACCTAAAACATGTTTCGGTAAAATCATGATCTATGATTCGTTAACCGTTGGATTGGCTTCAAATTTGTACTATAGACTCGCAACCTAAGTTTTCATATTTTGAACGGTGACATTTGTGAAATAACATTTGGAGAATGAGATATAATCTTTTGACAGAAGTAGTGAAATATGTTGGAATAGGGATTCGCCCAGAACTCGCCCAGGCGTGTTTAAGCTGGGCCAACTCGCCCAGGCGAGAAACATTTCGTCTGGGGTGGTCTTGCAGCCAAAACCTTCACCCAAGTCCTAACCCTCCTCCACCACCACCCACGACCACCGGTGATCGCCATGAGTAGCTGTTGCTTTCCGTCGGACCATTGCATGGAAATAAGCACTTCAATCAGAGTGAAATATTCAAAACCCACATCGAGGATTTGGTAGAGAACGGAGCTCTCAACCCTTCTTTCATTTTTTCTTCGAGGTAACCATGATTTCCTTGTCTTCTCCTAGTTAGTTTAAGTCTCTCTTAGTATCTCTTGTGATTTAAGTACCATTATTTGATGTTTTTACACTTCGTTTGGAAAACATTTAAAAATGAGATGTTGTAAAAGTTTCATTTTTATAAAATTGATGTTGTTTTCGTGACCTTCGCTGAATCCTGATCACATTGGCGTGATCAAAATTTCAAAATGACATCTTCTTATTGTGGACTCCAAAAAAATCATTTTAGTCCCTTTTAAATTTGAGTGAGTATTTGACCTCGAATGTTAATCTTAACATTGTCTTTGAAATGTATACTAAATTGTTTTCAATTTGGTATACAGAGCTTTGCGTTTGGACCAATGGACGTGAACGTAAGAGATCTCAGAATAACACCACTAAGAGCTAACAAGAGAATATAGATAGGTGAAGGGGTTTAGTGTTTGTTTACAACTTTTGATATCATAGTTAGGGTCAGGGAACCCAATATGGGGATGTATGTCTGTCTATACGTGTGTTGGTTTTCAAGAAAAAATGTGTTTTTAACTAATGGGATGTGATATATTTGTTATTGATGAATGAAATTGTGAAGGATGTTGTTGTAATGATTGGAATTTGTGGGAAAAGTCTTAATTATAGAGGAGACTCTGCCCAAAATTTTATATATAATCTTCTATTTACTTCTTTATTAAATTTTAATTGGCCATTAGAGTTTGTCTTGTATAAAATAATTCTCCTCTTTAATTTAGATTTTTCCTAAAATATCAGTCTCGTGGTATTGTGGATTGTGATTTTATGAGATTTGTGTTGTTTGAAGACCTAGAAAATGTGAATCCAGACATGAATTTATATGTATATACGTGGAATACGATTGCTTGTGATGTTAATGATATTGAGATGATATGATTGTTGATGTTGATGATGACATTGAGATGAGACGATGTTGATGTTGATGATGGCATTAAGATGAGACGATGTTGATGATGACATTGCGATGAGATGATGTTGATGTTGATGATGTCATTGTGATGGATGTTTTGTTGTGTATGTACATGGGAGTGTAGTGACTTGTTGGATATCCTTGGAGAGGGAAGGAGATTGGTTTAAAAATTTCAAGCATCCCTGGAGAGGGAAGGGGATTGCTTAGAACTTTTAACTATTCACGATGAGTGCATTGATGGTGTCCATCTTTCATATTTCATAATTGCATGGAAATAGTATAAAATTTGTCAGTAAGTACATGTGGTTTTTCATGAGGAAAGATACTGGTACTTGGGGACATATCACTCTGTTTGAAACTCCCTTAAAACTTGTGCTGATCAACATGAGGGGGGGATTGTCTGTGCACGACTTGATGACCTCAACAGTTGCTGCATAGTTTTCCTAAGTGAGAGTGTCATGTGGACACACTTAGGCTGTTTCCTGACGAATGGTACCACATTTCATTTGAGAGTTGAGTCAGGTGCATGCATCATTCTGAGTATAATTGATATGAATTGTAAAAAAAGTTGACAACTAGTTTGTTAAGTGTATGTTGAACTGATGAATTATTGCAAATAATTGTGGTTATTTTTATTATTTTTTTTCTAATCATTGTCATCTGGTGTTTGTTGATCTTGTATAATAAACTCACTCTTGCAATTTTGTACTATGTGGTAGATACTTGTGATGATCGTGAACCTTCGTTTGTGGGAACAGATGAGCAACGACAGGTGATATTGGAGGGAGATTCTTTTGTTGGAGCCACCAAGTCAACGTGATAAGGTTGAAATTTATTTTGGGAGAGAGTTGTGTTTTGTTATCAACTTTTTCTTAGTTGATTTATTGATTATTTTTATTAGACATGTAAATCCCAGACTTAGATAATGTAAAAATTGAGCTATATTTTTACATGTGAATGATATATAATGGTTTAATATATATATATATATATATATATGTATTTATGCGCTGTCTAGTAAGTGTATTATTGCGAAATATTAACCCTCATTTTCATAATCAAATTAATGGAATTTTCATTTAAAATTTAAAATTACATGTTTATAGTAATAATATTGTAGCGACGATGTGGGTCATCACAATTATTTGTTTGCTTAACTTATAAAAAATTGGTGGCAAGGATTTTTCAATAAAAAAATACACTATTTGAAATTTTTTAATCTTCTTACTTTGGTTTTAATAAAATATAAATATAGAATCTAAGTAATTCATGGGTAGGATATATCTAAGCCTACTCATATTATATATATATATATATATATATATATATATATATATATATATATGTGTGTGTGTATCAACTATGAAACAACTTATTAGAAACATAAGATCCACATATTTTTTTTAATTTATTATCTTTTATTTTTACTTTTAAATTGAATTTCAATAAATTTTTTAATTACCAATAATTAAAAATAATCTTATATTACAATTTAAACTGCTATTTATTAATTGAATATCTATTTTTCATATTTAAATATTTATGTATCATAAAATTTAATTATAGTATAATTTATATGATAAAAATTATTTATTTAATATGCTTACCTTTTTTTTATGTCAAGAATAGGCTTACTTTTAGTATCTTATTATTCTAAATTTTTATTTTATTCTTTATTTTTTTTTTCACGAATTTGGTCCCTTAGTGTTTTAATTGTGTAATTTTTGTCAACTTATTATTAATTTGACATCTAATATTTAATCAATGATAATTTTGATCACATCAATATTTTTGTTCAATATTACAATGTCAAGTTAAAATTAATAGATGAACTAATTAAAATAGTAAATAAGCTAAATTTGCGAAAAAAAATATTCAAGAGATGAAAATTAAGTTTTAACCATAACAGGGAGACCAAAAGTGTAATAAATTCTGTTTAAATAATTATGTGAAAAAAAAAATGTGAGCATGCACGTATGTGTTAATTTTTTTTTGGACGAATGTGTTATATTGTCTCCACAATATGAAAATTTGACATCCGTTACTCCATATATATTTTATAATGTTAACTTTTAACTTTTTATATTTTCTTATCTTTTACCCTTAATATATTTATCAAATTTTGTGAATATTTTTTTAAAATAAATCATGATTTTATTACATTTATGTCATTTTACAATTTTTAATTACTTTATAAACTAACTTTTCAATTTTTAACTATAACTTTCAGTTATTAATTAATTTTTTAATTTTTAACTAATTTTATCAAATATAACTTTACTCTCCTTTTAAATTTTTAATCAATATCCTAAAAATATTAATTTATAAGATTTTACAAATAATACTTTTTACACTAAAAAATATATTACCATTAAACTCATAAAATTTTACCTCGGTGGGACAAAACTTTTGTACTCTCTGTAGCCACGAATGATGATGATGATATATATTATATATATGTATATCACAAGAGAAGAGAGGAGACCCTCAAATTAAAGAGAAAAAAGTGAAGTGAACGGGAGCACCCAGAGAAGTTCACGGCTTCACTTTCACATCACCAAACACCTCTCTCAAGGCCTAGCGAGCTTAGCTTCAATCTCTTTCCTTCTGCTTCCTTTTCCTCCCTCTCTGCATTTATTTTCTTTTGGACTATTCCACTCATTGCACCCTCCAATCCCCTCTATTTAACCCTCCCCATCTTCTTCTCCTCACATAATTCACACACACTCATTATTACTATATACACACCCTCTTTCTTCCTCTTCTCCTTCTTCAGTTCTTCCTCTTTTTCCTTCTTTCTTTCAACATGGGTGGCATCAGCCTCGAAGAGATCAAAAACGAAAACGTCGATCTGGTACTTATTCTGCTTCTTAATTCCTTGTTCCTCTTTAATTTTCTTCTATCTACTCTTTAATTAATTTATTTTCTTATGGAATTTCAATATGCCTTTTAACCATTTCCTTGCTCACCATTTCTATGTGTGATTTTTCTCTTACATTCAACGAAAATTTAGTTATCAAATTTAGTAACGAAAATCAGTAGTATTTTAATTATTTCATCATTAATTACTTTTAATACGTCTTTTTATTTATTTATAAAAAATCGATTTTCTTCTTCTGAGAAAAAATTCACGGGTACTGAATGATACTTTGATTTGCAGTCACGTTCCCTTTTTGTTCCCTCTTCCAACTCGTGAAAATCCTTTTAGGACAGTGATTTTTATGAGCTGGATATTCTAACAGTGTACTACACGAAGAGTTAAATTCTCACGACACATTTTTTTTTTTCGGTAAAAGATTCTCACGACACAATTTCTAATTTATTTTCTTTTGGAGATTTGACTCAGTAAGAATATTATTAAGATAGATATTCTAATATATACATAGTTATAGATATATTATTATTATTATTATTATTATTATCATTATTATTATTATAATTATTGATTTTCTTGATGGTTTAGATTATTTTCCTTTAGAAGATTCAGATACAATTTTTTTTGGGTGCTCATTTATCAAAATTATTTTAATGAATATATGGAAGATAAGTTGAATTTTCTTAGGATATACGTATTTGGGATATACGTATTTTGGTGACTACCTACCATATGGAAATTACTACTACCAAACGTCATTTGATGATTAGCGGTTTGACCTATTTCGCCGAGTCAACCCAAATCCCCTTTTTTTCTGGGTTGTTATCGTATTTTTCAACTTTTATTTTCGTTGTATATGAAAATTTTAACAAGCTATTAAGTTTATTAATTATTATTTGTTCACAATTAATTATCTAATTATTACTTGCTTGCTTTTTCAAACGAGTTCATATCTCTCAAAATATTTTAAAATGTTAGTAGCTTCAATGTCTATAAATTATAAAATTTTAGTTTCTATATTTATCAAAAGTGATATATTTTTAATCCTTTTTTAAGACTAAAACAGGTTTTATTTATTTATTTATTAAAAACCAATAACTAAATCATATAATTTTTTTATAGAATAAAACTAATATTTTAAAGAACAAAAACATATATCTTTTTTCTTAATAATTGTATATAGGACTTTTGAGCTGAGGTGATATTTTAAGATATTTTATAAGTTTTGATCATTTGAATCACCTATAAAATTAATCTTTAATTTCAAACTTAATCTTTAATTTGAAATTTAGTCATATTTAAGTTCTTGGTCCCTTTTCAACGATGTAGTGTTATCAAACTCGATTTGAATCAAGACCCAATGGCTTAATCGAACTGGTTCTACTTTTGGACCAGTTATGCAGTTGATCCGATCAAATCCGACCGGTTTATAACCGGATTCTCGATTGGACCGGTTTGATCCGAACAAATTTTAAAAAAATAATTTTTTTAAAAAAAATTAAATTTTTAATATGAATTTTGAAGTATAAATAAATTTTTCTTAATAAAATAATGTTAATTATGTACTTATATATAATAGATACATATATAATTTTAAATTTTAATATATATTGGATCAAACCAAATCAATTAATGATCCACTAATTGGATCAGTGACTCATTATCTCGACCTTATCAATGCCCCATATGTGGTTTCACAACTATGGATGATATATTCAACTTGAATTGAAAAAGCATATTTTATTCTAAAAAAGAAAAAAAAATACAAACAAAGCAAATAATAAAACGAGGTTGTTGTTGTTTGTGATGATATTTTTGCTTTACCAAGAAGAAAGAAATGATTTCGTAAGATTCCGAGAAATCCGCACCGTACGATAATTAGTGGCAGCAAATAACGACTTTAAATAGTTTCTTCTTCGCGTACGGCACGGTTCTCTCTATTCTAATACGTATCACTTTTCAAGTGTGTTCTCAAATGATTCGTCCAAAAACAGATTCTGTAAAATGAAGTAAAAATAAAGATACATTTGACTTTAGTTTAAAGTGAACAAAATTAGATGCTTTAATTGGAATTAAGGATGGAAACATTAGTGGCTTTTTTGCTTTATACATTTTTACTTTATCATTAGAGGAGTTCAATCCAATTTTTTTATTTACCAAATGGTTTAATTCAGTTAGATGAATCGTATCTATGAATTATGTACTTTTAGTATTGAGTTTAATTTCTATAGTTAAAAAAAATCAAAAAAAATTATTTACTGTTTGATTTTATTGCAATAAGCCAATATTATCTCTTAAATTGTAGTTTGTACAAAAATGTAATTAATTATATTGTTGAATTAAATTTAAAAGGTTTTTATATTGGATCTAAACTGAGTTTCAATCATCATCATCAGCTTCAGAATTTTGGAAGATTTAAACGTTTTGGTTAAAATGAATATTTTTCTTCTTCATTTTTGCTTGATCTGGATTCTGATTCTTATAATTATTCATTTGTAGACTTTGATTTTGATAATTTTAATTATTTGATGTTGATTTTTACCATCCAGGTATGTATTCCTATTGTTTTTACTTATTTGATATTTTTTTATCTATACTTATTTGAGTTTTAATCTTTAGAGTTTTTATTTTGGTTTTTAATTTTCCGTAAGCATAAGTTCTTATTGTTTCCAATTATTAAAGGATTGGTTTGTAAGCGATCAAAACCTTATTAAGTAAAATTGCAAAAGGTAATATTAAAACTTTGTACCCATCTCTATGTATTTGTTATTTTCATCGATCGATCTATAAGAACTAAAATTTACATCGGATGCGAATATAGGAATAATGTTTAATTATCTTTTTCATATTGTTTCATGTTTGTTTTACTTTATTTTTCAAGAATTAAAGGCGAATAGGGATCTTGTACTCTTTGAGTGTGAAATTCTTAATTCAATAGACCACCTGTTTTTCAATAGATTTTGAATTTAACCCAATTAGAGCTCAATTTATCAAATGGATTCTAAGTTGTAGATATAAATTATTTTTAAACTCACAAAAAAAGTTTTAATTATTTTTTTAGGTGAAAAAAGTTTTAATTATTTTACTCATTAATTTTTTTTTCATTTTTTTCCTTTTCGGTTGAATAATTTTGCAATTTTCTTTTTGATGTTGTAGAGAAAAATAAATTCAATTAAAATTAACCCATTCGCTATCCTTAGAATTTAATCAAATGCATACTAAAAAAAAAACAATGCTAATTTTTTTGGATTAAATTTTACAGTTATTTATGTTCTTATTTTTTTCAAATTTAATTTTAAGGAAAATTAAAATAATTTATGGGTAATGTAACACAATTAAAGTTGGGTATATAAAAAAAATTATTTCCCGTTTTTTGAAATATTATTTTTTAGAACTATATTTAATTTTATTTTTTAACAATAAAATTCCATGTAATCGCTACTGAAAATTTTAACATAAATTAAGTTCTATTTGAATAATTGATTAAAAATAGTTAATAAATAGTAGGGTGAATAAAATCAATAAAAAAGTTAAAAAGTATTTATCTTGAAAGATAAATTAATGCAATATTTATTTTAATTATTTTTTATATTATTTTAATCTTAATTCTTAATGCTTCGTTTACTCTTAATTCTTAAAACACCATATCAAAATTCTTCAATTTGTTAGGAATAGTAGAGATCATATTTTGAGGACTAAAGTATGATAAATTCATTGTTAATTAAAAAAATAGTAATTTGCTTTTCTTTTCTTTTTTTTAATAGGAGGGGCTGTGTGACATTAGGACAGCTTCGTTAGTAGTTAGTTAGTAAAAACTTATGAATTCCTGACTTCATAAGGCTTGATAATTGTAATTGGGTTTTTAGTGACATTTTTTTCTCTCAAACAAAATGACTAGCTTAATTTAATTCATGTTTGGTTTTCCGTTTATGTTTTAGGCAAAGTTTATTTTGCCAATGGATTAGGACCATTTCTTTTGTATTCATTTTACTTTTATTCTTTGGATTTGGATTGGAACGAATGCCTCAACATTTTCAACTGCAAATAATAAATGCACATGTTTGTGCATGCTGCTAAATAGTATTATGAGAAATAACAAGCATTGAAATGAACCTTGTCCCCAGGAACGGATTCCAATAGAGGAAGTGTTTGAGCAGCTGAAATGTTCAAGAGCTGGTCTAACATCAGAGGAAGGGGCCAACCGGCTTCAAGTCTTTGGACCAAACAAATTGGAAGAGAAAAAAGTATGTTCTCACCACAAACTCATAATAATGCAGTTTATGCTTTTTTGTTGCTTCATTAGATGCATGTAGGTGATGTTATGTGTGATGAAAACAGGAGAGCAAGTTTTTGAAGTTCTTGGGCTTTATGTGGAACCCCTTGTCTTGGGTTATGGAAGCTGCTGCTATAATGGCCATTGCTTTGGCAAATGGAGGAGGAAGGCCACCAGATTGGCAGGACTTTGTCGGAATTATTGCGCTGCTAGTGATCAACTCCACAATCAGTTTTATTGAGGAAAACAATGCTGGCAATGCTGCTGCTGCTCTTATGGCTGGTTTAGCTCCCAAGACTAAGGTTTTTATTTTACACTCAAACTTATTTATGGAACCAGTATACAACTTGGTCCCTAAAAGTTATAACTTGTATTGCTTTGGTCCCTGAATGTATTGACTTGCCAATAAGATGCAGTTTCTTAGGTGCTTTTGATGTTGTTTCCCAATAAAAAGTAGTTTCACCTCAATGATCTGTGTAAGAAAGGTTTGCATTAATATCTACAGAGATTACCGAGGTGAAACTTCAATTCTGATTGGAGAGCAATACCAGAAGTACCTAAAAAATTGTATCTAAGTTTTGTCCATAAGTTTATCCTACCAAATTGTCAAATTGTAAACAATTATACTGTTCAAAGGACTAATTTGTACGGATGAAAACAATCATGGACCAAAGCAACACAAGTTGCCACTTTCAGAGACCAGATTGTTTATTAAATCCTTTATGGTTGTGTGGATTATTTATGCTAGCATCTTTTTAATCAATGTTTGTTAAACTTTTATGGCCTCAAATTTTAGGTACTAAGGGATAACCGATGGAGTGAACAGGATGCTGCAATTTTAGTACCAGGAGACATAATCAGCATCAAGTTAGGAGATATCATTCCGGCCGACGCTCGTCTTCTTGAGGGTGATCCTTTGAGTGTTGATCAGTCTGCTCTGACTGGAGAATCACTCCCTGTAACAAAGAGTCCCTCAGATGAAGTGTTTTCGGGATCAACGGTTAAGAAGGGTGAGATAGAAGCAGTTGTGATTGCTACTGGGGTGCACACCTTTTTTGGAAAAGCAGCTCATCTGGTGGACAGCACCAACCAAGTTGGGCACTTCCAGAAAGTGCTTACAGCAATTGGTAACTTCTGCATTTGCTCAATTGCGGTTGGAATCGTCATCGAGCTCATAGTCATGTACCCGATTCAGCACCGCAGATACAGGGATGGAATTGACAACCTGTTAGTGCTCCTGATTGGAGGAATTCCCATTGCCATGCCAACTGTGTTGTCTGTCACTATGGCTATTGGTTCCCACAGGCTTTCTCAGCAGGGTGCCATCACAAAAAGAATGACAGCCATTGAGGAAATGGCAGGCATGGATGTCCTATGCAGTGACAAAACTGGGACTCTCACCTTGAATAAGTTGAGTGTTGACAGAAACTTGATTGAGGTGTTTGCTAAGGGTGTTGAGAAAGAGTATGTCATTCTTCTAGCGGCAAGAGCTTCTAGGACTGAAAATCAAGATGCAATAGATGCTGCAATTGTTGGAATGCTTGCGGACCCAAAGGAGGTATATATATACATAATCTAACTCTTTTGTACAAGAAAAAAAAAAACTTGAATTTGGGATATAAATAAAATTTAATTTTGATGTTCTGATTGACTAGGCACGTAGTGGTATTAGGGAGGTACATTTCCTTCCATTCAATCCTGTAGACAAGAGGACTGCACTGACCTACATTGATTCTGACGGAAATTGGCATAGAGCTAGCAAAGGGGCTCCTGAGCAGGTAAGTATTGGTTTCATTGGCACAATCTTATGATATTTTTTTAAAGATGTTTACACCGTGCTTTTCTTCTGCTTCAGATAATCACCCTTTGCAATTGCGAAGAGGATGTCAGAAGAAAGGTTCATGCAGTAATTGATAAGTTTGCCGAGCGTGGACTTCGGTCTCTAGGTGTTGCAAGACAGGTAAGCAAAGCTAATAACTTTGTGTCTTCTTTTCTGTTTGATTGAAATGAATATAATAGTTTATAGAAAGCTTATATGATCTGTGAAACAGGAAGTACCTGAAAAATCAAAAGACAGTCCTGGTGGACCATGGCAATTTGTTGGTCTGCTACCATTGTTTGATCCTCCCAGGCATGATAGTGCCGAAACCATTAGAAGGGCTCTTAACCTTGGTGTGAATGTTAAGATGATTACTGGTAAGATTTGAAGTCATAACTTCTTGAAGCTTTAACCATATAATGAAATCCTGTAGCTAAGTAGCTTTGAAATTGCTTGTGTCTCTATCATTCTGTAGGGGATCAGCTTGCCATTGGAAAGGAAACGGGCCGAAGACTTGGAATGGGAACAAACATGTATCCTTCATCTGCATTGCTTGGTCAAGACAAGGATGCTTCTATTTCAGCTCTTCCAGTTGATGAGTTGATTGAGAAGGCTGATGGATTTGCAGGAGTATTTCCTGGTAAGTCCCTTAAATTTATGTGTAATGAGTGCATCTTATTTAAAGAGTTATAACTTCACTTCAGTGTTTATATGATAATGATAATGATGACCAACCATCAATTTCTTTTTTCTTTTGAACTATTTCAAACATCTTTATTAGTCCATGGCTTCTATGAAAGCATTGAAACTGCTATATTTATCAACAGAGTAATTATGCTTCAAATTGAACCACACTTCAAACGTTATAATCCCTTTTTTCTTTGTATACGGTAGAACACAAATATGAAATTGTTAAGAGGCTGCAAGAGAGGAAGCATATATGTGGAATGACGGGCGATGGTGTAAACGATGCCCCTGCATTAAAGAAAGCAGATATTGGAATTGCTGTTGCTGATGCTACAGATGCTGCTAGAAGTGCTTCTGATATTGTCCTCACTGAACCTGGTCTGAGTGTCATTATTAGTGCAGTGCTCACCAGCAGGGCAATTTTCCAAAGGATGAAGAACTATACTGTTAGTTTCCTTGCATTTGTAGTTACTTATTTGCCTTTATTTAAATGTTTTTGGTTGTCTAATCTCGAAATTTTTTATTGTGGAACAGATCTATGCTGTCTCAATCACCATTCGTATTGTGGTAAGTGTTGAAATTTGGTTGATACCAAAAAATGTCAATTTTATTTCTACATATACAATTGAATCATATACTTATGTGGTTTATTTTTTGCTTTGTAGTTTGGTTTCTTGTTTATTGCGTTGATCTGGAAGTTTGATTTTGCACCCTTCATGGTTTTGATTATTGCCATACTCAATGATGGTATGCTAATATTTGCATGACCTTCATGTTATTTTTACTTCTTTTCTCTGCTGAAATGTTTAAACTTATTTCCTTACACTACCATGCATTAATTTAGGTACCATTATGACTATATCCAAGGATAGAGTGAAACCATCTCCACTTCCAGATAGCTGGAAACTGAGGGAGATATTTGCTACCGGAGTTGTGCTAGGAAGTTACATGGCACTAATGACAGTAGTATTTTTCTGGGCAATGAAAGATACCAACTTCTTCTCGGTACATAATTTATATCTTTGTTTTTTCTTTATACCTCAATATGATCACTGCCGACTAGTGGAAATCGTGGAAATCCTAACGTCCATGTGCACAACTTTCACTCTTGCAGAACAAGTTTGGTGTGAGGCCGTTGAGCGATAGCCCTGATGAAATGATGGCAGCCTTATACCTACAAGTCAGTATAATTAGCCAGGCTCTAATCTTTGTCACAAGGTCCCGTAGCTGGTCTTTTGTTGAAAGACCTGGTCTTCTCCTACTAGGTGCATTTTTTATTGCTCAGTTGGTAAGATTGAACCTCCTATTCTCCCATCAGCAATGCAGTATATAAAGTTGTTTTTTCAGTTGTGTCTGATGTATTGTTGTGTGATCTGAGCCGACGGACCTCATGTAGCAGATAAGCTTTGTTGTTGTTATTGTCGTTTGATCTAAGTATTGTAGAAGCATCATTTTATTATGTTTTCAAGATGTGTCTTATACACATTATGCACTTATTCCTCTCCAAAACAACCAATAGTAAAGAGAAAAGATCTGTTACCAAGGCAAATGAGTGTTTTAGTGTTTTTGGCTTTCTTTGGTGGTAACTGGTAACAATAACTTGTTCTGTAATTTACAGGTGGCAACTTTTATAGCAGTATATGCTAACTGGAGCTTTGCAAGAATAAAGGGAATGGGATGGGGTTGGGCTGGTGTAATCTGGCTGTACAGTCTGGTAACCTATATCCCTCTTGATTTACTCAAATTTGCAATCCGCTATATTCTAAGTGGGAAGGCTTGGGATAATCTTTTGGAGAACAAGGTATGTTCTTTTTTATTATTATTTTCTCTTATTTAACATTTGTTGCAATGTTGATCTAGTCCAGAGGTATATCTAGATTCACATCATGTTCATGCTTTCTCATCACAGACTGCTTTCACTACAAAGAAAGACTATGGTAAAGAAGAGAGGGAAGCTCAATGGGCGGCTGCACAGAGGACACTTCACGGTCTTCAGCCTCCAGAAAGTTCCAACCTTTTCAATGACAAAAATAGTTACAGGGAGCTTTCAGAGATTGCAGAACAAGCCAAGAGACGTGCCGAAGTGGCAAGGTAAGCCTTTAAATTATATCACATTAAGCTAGTGCTTGTAAAGAGGTACCCAAGAAAGATGTTTTTAGATATTTGGGATCAATTTTGTAAAAATGTGGTGAGATTGATGAGGATGTAAATCATAGAATCAGAGCAGGGTGGATGAAATGAGGGAGTGCATCGGGGTTTTTGTGTGATGGCAAAATTTCCTTTAAGCTAAAAGGAAAATTCTATGTAGCAGAAATGAGGATGTTAAGGTGGATATGTGGTTATACGAAGATAGATAAGATAAGAAATGAGGATATTCGACGAAAGGTATGTGAAAAGATGAGGGAACATAGATTAAGGTGGTTTGGGTACTTCATAAGACGACTACTAGATGCTCCCGTAAGAACAAGAATTTGTTACCAAGAGCTTGACACAAAGAGAGGTAGAGGTCGACCGAAACTTACCTGGTGAAAGGCAGTTAAACAAGACCATATGGAGTGTGATATAGATCGGCAGATGGTATGTCTTAGGACGGAGTGAAGAAAAACTATAAGTTTGGTGGAGGGTTAAGCCCATTAGTAGTTCTATGTTTCAGTCGTTCCCATTTTTTAGTTTTTTTTCTCTTCTTTCCTTCTCCTTTCACCCCTCTTTTATTTTAGTTTTATTTTTCCTCTCTTTTGTCTTTTTTTCACTTTTTCTTCCTCTCTCCCTTTCTCTTTCTTTGTCTTATTTCTAATTTATCATTGGGTTCATCTACCACCGATCCCAATTAACTAGGGTTAAAGGTGTTGTTGATGTTGATGTTGAAGTGCTTGTAAAGGATTAGGAAGTGGCCATTCAATGCGAGTAATGCGATCAATACATTATCAGATACACTCTTTTCAACACATAGTGAAATTCATGAGGGATTAACTAAATACTCCCTTGGTCCCATAATAAGTGTGTCTTATTTTTTTTTTTACACAGATCAAGCATAGTTAATAGATGAAAAGTGCAAAATTAATGTTACCATTATTAATTTATTTATAATTTTTGCTGCTCATCATTAATATTATTAAGGGTATAAATGACAATAAATAATAAATAATAAATTGAAAAGCTAAAATAGCACTTAATTTGTGACTTTTTTTTAACACTACACTTATTATGGGATAAAGGTGGTAATAAACACAATGTAGTCTACTAAGGAATTGGACCTAAATCATTAAGTGATGAGATTCACATGAATTGCACTGCATAATAAAAGACTACATGAAAGTGTATTTTGCGAGCATTTTTTAATATATTATACTGAGAAATAATAACTGATGTGTATCAAGTTCCTCTAACAATATTTGAAAATGTGTTACAGGCTTAGGGAGCTTCATACTTTAAAGGGACATGTTGAGTCAGTGGTGAAGCTGAAGGGGCTTGACATTGACACGATTCAGCAGCACTACACAGTTTAAGGAGCTTGGACAAACTTCAAGAAGAACCAGTTCAGTGCTTTTTTAAGAAAAAAGAATAGATATAATGACGAAGAAAGAACATGTTCAATCGGTCTTTAAGTTACATAAAAAAATGAGTCCTGCGAAAATTTGAATGGTCTCTCTCACTGTCTCCATCTTTTCTTGGAGATACTATGCTTTTTTTACGTATCAAATAACATAATTGGTAGGGTTTACTATCATCTTTTTATTTGGTAGTATGCTAGTGTTATTGCTTACTAAGATAATATTAAAAGCTCAATACATTAGTATTGACACCGTTGCTCAATATTGAACTCAATCTTCCTGTGTTTTTCTCCAACCAAAATAAGTTGAGTCTGAGATGGCTACCCCATTTTTACAAGGTTCTTTTTTTTTTTTTTATAGTCCACGATATCTACACTGTTTTAAATTGCAATTGCAATTGTCACGGTCCAATACATAAAATGGGGTACATAATTATCATAGTTTGATGTGGTTGTAGCAATAACAAATAAACATGAAATAAATGCTGAACTGTTTGAATTGAACTGACAACATCCAAAATTCAAGTCATGACTAGTTTTTTTAGAAATCGTTTTAGAATTAAATTCTAGTAAAGACTTATTTGAACAAAAGTCAGAAGTGTTTTTTAGAGCTTCTCTACTGAAAATATAGAGCTTTTTCTATTAAAAAAGCTTTCAAAATCACTTATAGCTTTGTAAAAAAATAGGTTCCAAAGTAACTTTGCCTGTATTTTATTTATTTTATTATTATCACCATTCCTACATTGGTATTAGACATTACAATACTATTTAATTTATTAACCTCAAAAAAATCGAAACAAGTATTTGATAATAATCTGAACATAACACAAAGTGTCTGGCTCAGTTGACCATTGTGCACTAACACCTCACCCTAGTTTCCCGTTTTGTCCCCAATTTGTCCTAACCTTGTTATGACACCTACAAAAGACGTTTCAACGGTTGTGATGCTGGATGCAAACAAGTTTTTACTGAAAGACCAGCGTTAGTTGTTAATTTCTTAATTTTTGTTAGTTGGAAGGATTCAAACCCACAACCTCTCTCCCCTCCTTCTTTCTTAACTACCACAGTCAACCTTATAACTTCTATTGGATGCAAATAGGTCTCTTGTTCTTTTATGAGTAAACAAAGATTGATTAGAAGCAAAGAATCCTCTTCCTTGTTGAAGATTCTTGTAGTATAGGTAATCAAATGTCCTAGGTTTAATTGGGTCCATGTCAATGGTTGTTTTGGGGTTAGCCAACAAAGGTTGGTTCAGTTGGTAAGGAATGAATTGATATCCAAAAGGGGTGTAGGTTCGATTCTCGCTGTCGATGTGAGAACCTTATTAGTGGGTAATCTATAAGTACCTATGTAAGTGCTCTTTGAGCCTTGAGGCCTGCCCTGACCTTGGTGAGCCCCTGGACCCAACTCACCTAAACTTTTTTGTATAAAAAATGGTTGTTATAGGTTCACATATTTTTTACACACTTGTTGGAGCTGTTTTGCATACGCAATATTAAGTGTATGATAAATGCTTTTCCTTCTTTTGAAGTTGTAAATCTATTTAGAGAACTTGTTGTAGTGGGAGAAGCCAAAAAAGTATAATACCATAGAACAATACTAAGTCTTAGTGTGTGTTCAGATAGGCATTTACAACTTGATTAGGAGTATCTTGATTTTGTAAAATCGATTTAAGCTAAAAGTGAGTTTAGACTTTAAAGTGGAGTGGTTATGTTTGGAAAATTTCTTCTTAAAAGTAAGTTCGTATTGAAACTTGGTATAAGTTTTCAACCTAATGAAAAACTTACACAAGACTTGCTTCTTATCATGATTGATTTTAGAGTTGAAATCCAATTTGAGACTTGATGCCAATATAAATCAAACATGTTGGAAAGTGGCTAAATCTGTCTACTCTATTGTAAAATGTAGGTTTTTGTCAAACACAAACTTAGATAGCTCACAAGTATTTTGTTCCTTATGAAAGAAATTCCTGATACAGCAGCTAGATCAATTAGGGTGAGGCCATGTGAAGCAAAAACATTTGGTTCAACTTTGCTAGTTTGAATCTAGGATGAGGTAGATGGTGTCTAGCATTGACTTTTGTAGCGATTATCCCGTCTAGCCTTCCCAACTCTGTTGAATAAGATGGTCCTCCTCCTGTCTGAAACCAAGTGAATGTTCATCTAGTAATTTGTACAAGGAATTTAAATTTTACATAAAATTTCCGAATAGACAAAACAAAATAATCTTATAAGGACAAATCAAAAGAAGCATGATGTTGTAGGGATCATAGTCTCCTAGTAATACTTCTCTAATTCCCCACTTTTTCTTATAGTAGAATAATTGCATTTGCTAGAGGTGAATGTTTAGACAACTACTATACTATAATTAAACTGATTTTACAAATGTACAAAACATACATATAGTAGTTCCATAGGTACTTTTGGTGTTGTTTTCAAATCAGAGTTAGAGTTAATTACCTTAGTAATTTATGTTGACTTTTAATGCAATGAAACTTTAATTTTGATTAGAAAACTGTACCATAAGCACTTAAGGAATCTTCACAAAAAAAAGTAATTATGGAAATACATGTAAGTGTTGTCTTGTATGAATTTGGATTAAAAACTCTCTTTATTGCAAAGGACATTTATTATTTACCAATTTTATGACATCCCTTGTTGTCATTGCCAATATCTTAGCACTTGAAACCTTATTATGGCAACCAGTACAGTGTCAAAGACAACCTTATCTAATGTGTTGTTTCTTGAAGATAGCTAGCATCACATCGCTGTCCAACATGCACATAAAACATAAAAAAAAATTTAGTAACACTAAGACCTATTTCCAAAGGGTGTATACAAAGAAAAAAATAGAAATATTATAAATTATAATTAGGGCTGACGACGAGGGTTGACGTGTGTACTTTAATGTCGTATACTTTAATGACGTGTGTACTTTTGATAACCGATGTCGCATCGCTTCAAAACAATTAAACTACGCTAATTTTGTAGCATGAGATTAACCTAGTTGACTCAGAGACACGATCAATTTGGTTCCAACTTCAATTCACTAATATACAATAGGGGGTTTTTGTCGAACAGTTTGTAGGCAATGGATAAAAATTGTGAAAACACAAACTACTATTGAAGAAAAATTTAGAAAAATGACAGAATTGATAAGAGGAATTTGTAAAATAGATTAAAGAACATCAATCCAATTCACCAAACCAAGCAATGCAAATTATCATAGTCCTTAGATAATGATCTTGTTATGAAAGTTCATTCAATTTCATTAGAAGCAGTTCAATTGAATTAACTCCTAAATTAATTAAAACCACAAACCTAATTGAAATATCATTCAAATAATCTGTGATTAAAATTCGAAATTAGGCACACCAAACCTGCAAAAAATGTAGGATCTCACAAAATCCACAACAACTTTAGAATCATTAGTTTTGGTGGCCTTAGCTTCAACCCATATAGAAACATAATCAATAGCAAGCAAAATATATGAAAAACCATGAGAAACAGGAAATGGACCCATAAAATCAATACCACACATAAAAAATCTCACAAAAAATAATGGGCTACTGAGGCATCTCATGCCTATGTGTAATGGTCCCTCCTGCTCTCTAAAACTGCTCACAAGTGGTGGTAAAGTGATGAGCATCTCTAAACAAGGTGGGCCAATAGAACCCACAGTCCAATAGCCTCCTAGCGGTTTGCCGATGATCAAAATAACCGTCAGTAGGTGTGCCATGACAAAACTTAAGAATAGACTGAATCTCATAATCTGGCACACACCTGCAGATCACTTGGTCACTACCAAACCTCCACAAATAAGGATCATCCCACACATAATATTTAGCATCACTCTTAAGTTTATCTATTAGAGACCTAGATGCATGAGGTGGGACAACAGATGCAACAACGAACTTCACAATGTTAGCAAACCAAGGTGTAACATGTGATGAATGCAGGTGCATCAAATGCTCATCAGGGAAATTATCCTTAGTAGGAAAGTACTCAACAGGTCCCTCAATCTTGCTCAACTGATCAACAACTAAGTTTTCTGCACCACTCTTGTCCTTAATCTCAATGTCAAACTCCTGAAGAAGAAGGATCCACCTGATCAATCTAGGTTTAGCATCAGGCTTCTTCAATAGGTACTTCAAAGTTGCATGGTCAGTAAAGACAGTAATATGGGGCAAAGCAAATAAGATCTAAATTTATCTAAAGCAAAAACAATAGCCAAAAGTTCCTTCTTAGTGGCGGTGTAGTTGTTAGAATCAAAGAAGCTGAAGCAAAGGATTCAAAGATGATTGAAGAAAATAAGTTTTGATATTTTACATGCCCAATCAATTTTAAGCTTGGTTCATTAGATAAAGCTTTATAATCCTCATTAGCAATTGATAATTCATGCATTCATACATTCATTTGTTAGGAATTAATCATGTGGTAATAAGCAAACTTATAGAATTTCATTAAAGCTATTAGGAATTGTATAAAATAGTTCTTCACTGCTTTAAGCTATTATTTAGGTGAAATAATCGATTACAGGCGTGTGTATGTTTTCTACAAAATGCCTTATGAATATTTTAATCGATTACCACTAAAAATTGATTAAATTAACTTTACACAGAATTGGGAACTTCCTGTGATAATCGATTATCTTGGGAAATAATCGATTACATAAGCTTCTGCATAATTTTACACAACATGTTTATATGGTTTAATCGATTGCCAGATTTTAGTAATTGATTTAATATGCATTGTTAAGTTTTAGGCATGGTCTGTGTTAATTGATTAAATGGGTACTTAATCGATTACATGTATGCATTGTAAAACTTTGTTTGTCTGGATTAATCGATTACAAGGTAATTTAATCTATTATTATGTTCGTAATAGATTTCCAGATTTCTGATGAATAACTTAATCGATTATATAGATAAAATAATCGATTACATTAAAGAATTAATCGATTACAGTTAGTTAAAACAATTTTTTTTATAAATAGTGAAATTGAGTCTAAGTGAGACTAAGTAAGAAAGAAAGAGATATTCGTGCAAACTTTGTGATATACATATTCTAAAGTTCTCAAGTGTACCCAAGGCTGAAATTAGTGAGATAATCAAATATGATGAGTGCCATTGAGATTTACTTGAGTTTTTAGTCTTGATACTCATGGATTAAAGACTTATTCAAGCTAGAGCTTAAAGAAAGTTATCAAGAAAGAGTGGTAGTCATCTTATGCATATATCTCAGGTTGATTGAATCATTCATATCATTGTAATTGCTGAGGAATATAAGGTGATATCTTTCTTGTACCTAGAGCTTTTGTTTTGTTAATATTTGTTGTATAATTGTGTTGTATTTTCATATAACATTTGTATTCTTTATAGCTTTTTCTAGAAAGGGTTTCTAGAGGGAAGAACGGAGAGGGGATCTTTGGTTCTTGGTCTTTTGAAAAGTCTATAGGGAGTAGATTTTGAATTTTACCTAGGGAGGGTAAGAGAGATCATTTTGTAAGCTTATAAAGAACAAATATTTGTTATAGTGGAACTCTAACCAAGATTTGGTTGGAAGAAAACTAGATGTAGCCTCCGGGGTTGAGAGGTGAACCAGTATAAATCTTGTGTGCATTAGATTTCAGTTTATATTTCATTAAATTCTTGAAGTATAGAATTTGTTCATCATATAAACTTGGTTATTGCACAAGAGTGATTTGATTGATGAAGTAAATTGATTTCTAATTGGTTTTAAATTGATACGATCCTTTTGAAGTCTTCCGCTGTTATAAATTTTGAAAGGAAATTTTAAAACTCTGAGGTAAAACCAATTCACCCCCCTCTTGGTTATTTGCATAAGTGTTCATTATATTTTCAGTAGTTAACTTGGGCTGCATCTAAAGTGCGTGAAGCATAAGCAATGACATGGGATAGTTTATCAACTCTCTGTGACAAAACAACCCGAAGTGCATAATTAGAGGCATCACACATAAGTTCGAAGGGACGCTTCCAATCTGGTGGCTGCATGATAGGAGAGGTAGTAAGCGTCTTCCTACATTCCTCAAATGCCTCTTTGCAAGATTGGTCAAACATAAAATCTACATTCTTTTGGAGAAGCTTGGACAATGGCAGTTCAATCTTGGCATTATCGACCTCAAGACCTCTACTAGAGACCAAATGCCCTAAGACTATACATTCATGTACCATAAAATGACATTTCTCAAAGGCAAGAACTCTAGAGAGACTATCCAAACATGCATCAAAAGAGGAACCATAAACAATGAAGTCATCCATAAACACCTTCATATAACTCTCTAATAAATAAGAAAAGATACTCACCATGCACCTTTGGAAGGTGCCAGGTGCATTGTATAGGCCAAAAGGCATCTTGGTGTAGGCAAATGTGCCAAATGAACAGGTGAATATGGTCTTGTGTTGGGCCTCTGGTACAATATGAATCTGCATGTAACCTCAAAAACCATCAAGAAAGAAATAATGTGATTTACCTGCCAACCTATCCAGAACCTGGTCAATGAAGGGGAGAGGGAAATGGTCCTTGCGATTTGCTTGGTTGTAGTCAATGCAAACTCGCCAACTGTTGGATACTCTAGTCGAAATCAACTCATTATCCTAGTTTTTCACAATAGTGATACCCGACTTCTTAGGGACCACTTGGAAAGGTGAAACCCAAGTGCTATTTGAAATGGGATAGATGATCCCTGCAGCTATTAACTTCATCACTTCCTTCTTCACTACATCAAGAGTAGTGTGAATCAGCCTCCTCTATGGCTAATTCACCGGCCTAGAATCATCCTACAAGAGTATCCGATGCATGCAAGTGGAAGGATTCATTCCAGAAAGGTCAGCAAGTGTCCATCCATTAGCCTTTTTGTGGCCTATCAGAAGATGCAACAACTTCTCTTTATGCTCAAGTGACAGGCTGCTAGATATGATAACCGAAAGCTTCTGAGCATCATCTAAATATGCATATTTAAGGTGCTCAGGTAGTGGCTTCAACTCCAAAGAAGGTGGCTGAATGGTGGAAGGCAAGGAAAGGTTGGTGGCTGATGGAAGACAAGGAAAATCAACACCTATACATGTATATGCAACACAATCAGAGTAAAGTGCAAAGGAAATCTCTGCACAAATACTACACACAACAACATAATCATCATAGGTACAATTACAAGAACCAAGATCAAAATCAGAAAAATCAGAAATATCTACACTATCTATAACAACATCAATGATATCAACAAGAAAAACAGAATGCTCCTCTACAGGATGTCTCATGGCCTCAAAAATGTTAAACTGGACAACGTCATCACCAAACTCCATGGAAAGAGTTCTTGCATGCACATCAATTTTGGTCCTGGCTATCACCAAGAATGGTCTCCCTAGGATCAATGTGGAACCATGGCTGGAAGACTCATTCTCCATATCCAAAATGTAAAAATCTGCAGGAAGAATCAAATTATTAACTCGCACCAGCAGATCTTCAATAACTCCAAGTGGAAGCGCAACACTCCTGTTGGCTAAGTGAATGACAACACCAGTGGGTCTCAAATCACGAAGATGTAGTGATCTGTAAAATGATGTGGGCATGACATTTATTAAGGCTCCAAGGTCAAGTATGGCATATGCAAAAGTACAATCTCCAATGGTGCAAGGGACAGTGAAAGTGTCAGGATCCTTGCACTTCTGTGGCAAGATGGATGGTGGAATCAAAGCAATCGTTTTGCCCTATATAAGTGCAGAAACATTTATGTCCATCTTCACTTGCTCATTTCCCTTCAGCTTCCTCTTGTGGGTGCGCAAATCATTCAAGAACTTTGCATATTTTAGAATCTGTTTGATGGCATCCAAGAGGGGAATGTTGACTTCCACCCTCCTGAAAGTCTCAAGTAGATCAGAATCAAGCTCCACTTTCTTTACAGAAATGGATCTAGAAGGAAAAGGTAGACGAATATGTTTTTGTGCAGAATTTGTTTTGGCACCATCATCAATTTTTTTTACCAGCATCAATTTTAGCACCAGCCTTGGTTGAATTTGGAAGATCCGTGCCACTCCTCAAGGTAATAGCACTCACATTCTTTGGGTTAATGATTGATTGTGCTGTAATGTTGCCTGAACCATGTTGCTGCATCTGGTTGACAGTTGTAGCTAACTATCCAATTTGATTCTGCAGGTCTTAGATGGCTTCGCTGACATTTTGTTGAAACTAAATATTGTTGATTGTCATTTGCTTCATTAAGTCCTCCAAATAAGGTCCAGAATTAGTATGCACAGGTTGTGCAGGTGTAGGTGCAGGTTGCTGGAATTGTGGCTGTTATCTGAACGGGGGAGTTTGGTATTTTATTGGTGGAGGGTTGATATTGTTGTTGTTGTTGTTGAGGTCTGAATGTTTGCTGTTGTTGTTGTGGACCAGGACCATACCTCAAATTTGGGTGATCTCTTCAACCATGATTATAAGTGTTGGAGTAAGGATTATATTGTTGTTGAGGTCTGAATGACTGTCCAGGTTGTATGGCATAAACTTCAGCAGCTTGTTCTGTTTCTTGGAGAATAGGACATGCATCTATTGGATGATCAGGTGCACAACAGATACCACACAATCTTGGTTGATTGGTTGCCATCACATTCTGCTGTTGACCAATTGCAAGTTATTTCATAAGGGATGTCAATTCTGTCATTTTATTCTCCATCCTCTGGTTATCAACAACCTTGGATGTTGCAACGCCTCTAGTACCAAGTTATTGATAATTGGCTGCCATGCTAGAAATCAACTATCTTGCATCAAGAGGAGTCTTGTCCATCAAAACGCCTTCACTGGTTGCATCTATCATACTCCTGTCTATTAAAATCAAGCCTTCATAACAATACTGAATTAATAATTGCTAATTGATTTGATGGTGAGGACAGGTAGCACACAGCCTGTTGAATCTCTCCCAATATTCATACAATGTCTCTCTTGGTAGTTGCTTATACCACAAATTTCTTTTCGGATGGATGCTGTTCTGGATGCAGGGAATAATTTCTCCAAAAATCTTATCTTCATATTTGTCCAAGTGTTGATAGGATCTGGTTGAAGGTACAACCAGTCCTTAGCCACACCATCCAGAGAGAATGGAAATGTCTTTATCTTCACATAGTCCTTATAAATGTCATGTGGTCACATGGTGGAACACATTACATGAAAATCCTTAAGATGCTTGTGTGGATCTTCACCTGCAAGATCATGAAACTTTGGAAGCAAATGGATTAGACCAGATTTTAGCTCATAACTAACCTCAGTCTCAGGATATTGAATACACCAAGGTTGATAAACAACATCAGGTGTAGCCAATTCCTTAAGAGTTAGGTTGTTATCAGCCATTGTATCAACAAAAATTTTAGAATCAAGATGTTCAGAAATAGAAATAGACTCACAAACAGAAGACTTAGAAGACACTATACTACTATCTAGAACTACACTATCAAATTCATCTAGACTACTATTATTTCTGCTCAATCTGTGAAATGTTTTATCTATCTCAGGATCATATGAATGCAAGTCACTTGGTTTGGACCTAGTCATGCACAGTTCAACTCATAAAGGACAAAAATCACATAAATCACAAAAATATCAGACAACTACTCTACCAGGACATTATTCACAATATCTGCTGAAATGAAACAGAAATTGGAAAACTGCCCCACACAATTTTAGAAAAATTCAAAAACACCTCAGTAAATGTCTAAAAATCATGCTTGATTTTTGTAATTTTTTTGATGATTTTTAAAAATCATGAAACACAAAATAAATTCAAAAGTGACCTAGATCATCAAATTTCGCAATTTGGACCCACACCAAAATGCCCCTACGTTAAAACTCCTATTAGTTTTCTCCACATTTTGGTAAATTTTCAGCCTATTCTAAGATAGTTTGATGTGAAATAACCAGAATGTCCATGCGCTAAAACTTCTACTTAGAGGCCGCATTTGCCAAATCTGACCCACACCAAACCCCAACGGGGTTACTTTTTATTAGAAAGGGGGATAAACTTTTGACACCAAGTTGCACAGCCAAACTCTACAAGACAGATCAACTTTGGACACCAAATTCCAACACACAACACAACCAATACACCACTCCTCTCTACTACTACTCTATTTTTTTCTTTGTTTATTTATGTTTTTGTACCACTACTTCATGCACACTTCATAACAAACAACAACAACAACAACAATGCAAATATGTAGAAAAGTGAAATTGTACAACAGAATGTAAATATGGAATGAATGCAAATATATATTTTTTATTTAATTATGAGTGAATTAAAGTTAGTACACAATGAACTGTGTCCCCGGCAACGATGCCAATTTTGATAACCGATGTCGTATCGCTTCAAAACAATTAAACTATGCCAATTCTATAGCACATGATTAACCTATGTCAACTCAGAGACACAATCAATTTGGTTCCAACTTCAATCTGCTAATATACAATAGGGGGTTTTTGTCGAACTGTTTGTAGGTAATGAATAAAAATTGCAAAAATACAAAGTACAAATGAAGAAATATTTAGAAAACTGATAAAATTGATAAGAGAAATTTGTAAAACAAATTAAAGAACATCAATCCAATTCACCAAATCAAGCAATGCAAATTATCATAGTCCTTAGATAACGATCTTGTTATGAAAGTTCATTCAATTTCATTAGAAGTAGTTCAATCGAATTAACTCCTAAGTTAATTGAAACCACAAACCTAATTGAAATATCATCCAAATAATCTGTGATTAAAATTCGAAATTAGGAAATGAATTCATAACCTAATCCATTTTCAATCCTAAACACATTCATAATCATGAAAATCAAATAGAGGATTGAAGAAGAAAGTGAACATTCACACAGAAATTGAAATACCAAACCACAACTCAAATTCTTCTTGCTTGGACTGGATCCTTGGATTGATTGATTGTTTAGCCTTCCAGGATCATCATTAGTGGAAGAACCATGAAATTAGTGCAAGAAAATGGAAGAACAAAAATGAAATGAAGAAGAAAGCTGAAGAACAATTGAGAGAAAAAGAAAGATAAATTTTAATTTTGGAAACTTCTAAAAGAAACTACAAATTCTGTTTTTGCTAAAATGAAGTGTAAAAAATCTAACTAACTAATTGCACTAAAATATAGTGACAAGGTCAGTATGAAAGGATGGGCCATGATTAGGCCCATCTAATCTAACTAATTACTATTTACACCAATTCGCAGCCTAAAACTCAAGTGCAGAGGTTTTGACTTTCAAGCCTAAAATGACCATCAAAATGAGAAAATTGGCCTTAGCTTAAATCTCACACAATTGTAGATAATTTCCTTATCTTCCCAGGGACTACTTATATGCACCATTCGGAGTTCTGTAGAGCTCTTTAGGTCCTGTACAAGGAAGATAGGTAAAGTAAACAAAAAAATCCGAAAATAAAGCAACAATTATCAATTAAGCCCAATGGTTTGCCTAAGACAAAAACTGAATTAGAGTAAGAAAATAAAAGTCCAGGAGAAGTCAAATAAGCTAAGAAGAGTAAAAAAATATTAAACTAAAAATGCTCAATCATTACTCACCATGTCATTTGCAGACCCCGGATAATACACAAGCCCCCAATCTCTGAGTCCAATTTGTTGGTAAAAGAGATTATCCAGTGTCGAGGGTGCTAAACTTGACAAATATAAAATTCACAGGCTTGTCAAGCCCCTGAGCATTGTCTAGGCTATGGTCGACACTTTGTCTAGGGTGAGCATGGTTTATGTCCCTTCAGGTAGAGTCAGGTATTGGAATGTCTTATGGTGGGGGTCTTTGCATTTGACCATCTTGACCCTTCTGACTGTTAGACAACACATTTGGGAGAGGCGTTTCATTTTACTCAGTGTAAGCATGTGCTATGCACGCTCGCCGTTTCTTTACACGTGTCACTTCGTGAAAGGACACATCTTAAAGACGCGTTACATGGTTCGTGGGGGTTACAATCGAGGCACGGGTTTTCAAGGTGTTGTTTTAACTCTCTCCAATTTCTGAAAGGTCATGGCCTTCTCTCCTCATTTAAGAGGAGCATACATTAGGTTTTCATCATCTGCAAAACATGAACATCCCTCCCTTTACAATTTCTCTTTGCAATCTCGCCTTTCATTATGATTGTCGCTATCATTGTGATTCTTGGTCGTAGTTCTCCATAGTCGCTGGGTTTCGACTCCCACAAATTTCTGAAAGGTCGTGGCCTTTTTTGGTTATCTGTTATGTTGCTTTTGTGGTCTCCTCGGCCTTGTAATCTTGATAATGTTGTTAATGAATTTCTATTTTCCTCCTTGCATTAACTTGTTGTGTCACGAGTTTGTCTGGCTTACGTATATCGCCTGTTTGGGCTTATACCGAACTTGGATTTGGCCTCATCGTGGAACGACGAGAGTGATTCTTTGCATTTTGACTAGTTCTGGCTTAGTTTAGGCTTATCGGTGAGACGCATTAGGTATGAAACTATTGTGCTTGATGAGTTTGTATGAAATAGAGAACTCAATGAGATAATTTCAAATCATCTCGAGTTTGATTTCAACATGGTTGAAGGTCTTGCCATGGTAGACTCCAGTGATGCTACCACTCATCTCAGGCCCAATAATAATTGGAGATGGATTCACATTGGTTCTAGCTTTTCACCTGTTGGTGCTTCCTTTTTTTTTCTTTGCGGAGCTTCTTAACCAAGGTCATGAGCTTTCTAGTGAGACCTGATAGGTATGAAACTAACTTGGGTGTATTGGAGCTGCCAAGGGCGAGTAAGTATTTAGCTAGACATTCGTCTTGTATTGCCAAGAGCGTGTTAAATTGGCCAAGTGTTAGGCTAATCTGGACTTTGATTGGGAATGTTGTGGTTCTGAGTGATGAAATTTACAAAGAGCGTGCCTCGATTTTTAGAATATCCTTGAAGGATGGGTCTTAGGCATAGAGAGGTCCACCAAGGACAAATCTTGGGTTTGTTGAGCCTTTAGAGATTCAACCATGAATGCGTTCGTCCTGGGTGTGGCGAGACTCACAAGGGTGGGCCTTGGGTTTGACGAGCCTTTGGAGATTCGACTAGGAACACGTTTGTCTTGGGTTTGGCGAGACTCACCAAGGGTGAACCTTAGGTTTAACGAGTCTTTTGAGATTCAACCAGGAACACATTTGTTTTTGATTTGGCGAGACTTACCAAGGACGGACCTTCGTTTTGATGAGCTTTTAGAGATTTGACCAAGAATGCGTTTGACCTGGGTTTGGCGAGACTCACCAAGGGCAAACCGTGGGTTTGATGAGCCTTTGTAGATTCGACCAGGAACGTCTTCGTCCTAGGTTTGGCGAGACTCACCAAGGGCGGACCTTGGGTTTGACAAGCCTTTGGATATTTTGGCATTCATCAATGTATTATATACATAGGAATAATTAGACTAAATGAGAGGGCATTTTATTTAGTTCAATTGTTTGAGTAAAAGTTCCCTCCATACCTCAGGTATGGCAATCTCAAGCCAAAACCCTATTTTTTCTGTTTTGGGACAAAAGACTTGATTAGGACAAAGAGTACAACACCTGGTCTTGTTGTAGATCAACTAAAATAAAATTTTGGATAGGTGGCGTTCCACGTTCTTGGGATTGTTTTTTGATCTAGTTCTAAAAGTTTGTATGCTCCATTGTCTAGGCTCGCCATGACCCTGAATGGGCCTTCCTAATTAGGTCCAGCTTTCTTGCTCGTTGAATTTTCCTAGCCTATCCTCGGACTCACCATACTAGGTCACCAAGCTGAAAGGCGTGAGGCCAGACTTTGGTGTTGTATCTTCCTGAGGTGCAGAGCTTGGTATCTTCTTCCTTGATCCTTGCCATCTCTTGGAATTCTTCTCTCATATCAAATTCAACCTTCATGTTTTCCTTGTTGAGGGTTCCCCAATTTTTACAAGGATCATGGCATTCGTGTCATATGTAAGATGAAAGAGAGTCTCCTTGGTTGTTGTTTGGGGCGAACAGAGGTAGGTCCATAGTATGCTAAAGAGTTATTCCTTCCACAAGCCTTTGAACTTGTTAAGTCTCATGCGCAAGGCTTTAAGGATGACCTTTTGGATTGACACTTTAGTCATAAAGTTGTTGGGGGTAAACCTAGGGTACAATATGATAAATGAAAGGTTGAAGAAGCTACGAAAACCTGCCAGTGGTTTCGACATCATGGATGTTGATAACGGATTTTACATGGTTAAATGTGATCTAGAAGTGGAGAGGGAGAAGATCATGGCAGGAGGACCTTGGACGCTTTTTGACCATTACCTAACAATCACCTACTAGAACCTTAACTTTGCGGCCCCAAGAGAGACTGTGGACAATGTTGGATATAGAGGGAGCAACAAGAAGATTGAAGCTTTTGACTTAGAAGAATGTTTTGAGTTTTTCACATACCTTGAAGATTGAAATCCAAATTGAAGTGTATGAGAAGCAAATATGTTGATCCTAGCATTTGCATGCATATAATCGTTTACATGCTTAAGTGTTTTCATCAAAGAATCAAAGCTATTTGAAAAATAACTAAATGGGTAATATTTTTGGAAAAATGTAATTTCATTGTTTTAATCGATTACCCAGCAGATTAATTGATTATTTAGTTCATGTTTAAAACTAGAAAAGCTTTGATGAACATTTTAATCGATTACATCATAGATTAATCGATTATTTGGTTCGTGTTTAAAACTGGAGAAGCTTTAATGATTATATTAATCGATTAGGCATTTCTTGTAATCTATTACATAGTGTAAATCAAAAGTAATACATTGCTGCTTTAATCGATTACCATTTACAGTAATCGATTACACAAACTATCTTGAAAATCATATTTTCACTAATTTAATTGATAACCATTATTTGTAATCGATTACATAGGCTATTTGAGAAAAGCTTGCTTCACTGCCTTAATCGATTACCGAATATTGTAATTGATTACACAAGAGGCTTAGTTATAAAACTTCACTACTTTAATCGATTACAGCTCAGTTTAATCAATTATCTTGTTCATTGTGAAACCCAGAATTTAGCCTTAAACACTTTAATCGATTAAGTGGTAATTTAATCGAGTACATGGCTCGTTTTAATCGATTATTGGGCACGTGTAATCGATTACAAGTCGTTATAAAAATCTGTTATAAATAGAAGGAAGGCTTGGCTTGAAACTTAACTTGAATACTTCAAAATTTCTGAATACACACAAGCCTTCACAAAGTTCTAAAGTGATTTTCTGGGTTTACTTACTTCTTGTCCCAATCTTTAATCCTCATGGGTATTGAATGATTTCTAGGGCAAGAGATTTCAGAAGAGTAATGGAGAGCATGTTCTGAAAATCTGTTTCTGCATTCAACCTTGATTGGTAACTCATATGCATTCATATTCATTAGATCATGAGGTTGTTTCTCCATAATCTTTGAGTACAATTTCATTTTTGTAATTTCTGTTATTTGATGCTATTGTAAAGGGTTCTTTGAAGCTTATTCTAGAGTAGTGTTCTCTAGGGAAGAACAGAGTAGTGTTCTCTTGTTCTTGATCATTAGGAGTCTAATAGGATTTTAGATTTCTATTCTTTATCTAGGGTTGATAAAGAAGGATTGTTGTAAAGCTTGTAAGAACATAATTTTATAATAGTGGAACTCTAATCTAGTGTTGATTAGAAGAAACTGGATGTAGCTTCTCTTGAGAAGTGAACCAGTATAAATTGCTTGTGTTGATTTTCTTTATCTCTATCTCTTCAAGTAATCTTGTTCATTTGTTCTTGGTGTTATTATCATTACTCAACAAGTTTTGTTTTGAGCTATTGATTTCTTGTGCTAAGTAATTTGATTGATTAAAAACATTCTTGGTTTAAAAGTGATTAAGATCCCTTGACTCTAATTTTATAAATAATTTTAAAAGACCAAGTTTAAACCAATTCACCTCGCTCTTGGTTATTGTGGGTATTCCTATTGTTTTCAGACAAGACCCTTGTCTAGATCAGATTTCCTCACCTTAATCTAGTCTACTATGATGAGAGCTTTCTCATGGCCATGGCATCAGCTGTTAGATGCCTCATTAAAGTGGATTCTAACACGTTAAGGTCAAAAGAGGAAGATTTTCTCATGTGTGTATGGAGGTTGATCTAGCCTTACTAGTGGTAGGAAAGGTATGGCTCTAATGGGTTTCCGTTCAAGGTTGAGTATAAGGACTTTATATTATGTGTCCTAGTTGTGGTTATTATGGACATGTTGAGTTGAAATGTCTGAAACCTAGGGCCAAATCAAAACAAAGTAGGGTAATGTTGATCCTATGACCCCTGAAAGCTCTGCCCTAAAGCATAAATTGCAAAAGGGAGGAAATCCACAATGACTTGGACAAAGTTAGAAATATGGATGAAGACACCCATGGTGAATGGTTGATGGTCACCAGGAAAAGGAAGCCTATTAACAAGAATGGCAGTAGGAAAGGAAATGAAGTTTGGAATATGGGAGAGGCGTCTAATGGAAAAGTCTTTACTGAGAATAATAAAGGTAAGCAAGTGGTCATTATTGGGGAGAAAGAGGATGGTCCCTTAACTTTCAACCAGAATGGGAGGCAACCATAAAGAACAACCAATCAGAAGCGTAGAAGGCATGACATTTGTCAAGGCACCAAGATTGCTAATGGACTACCTCTGAAAATTGGTGAGGCTCATCCTTCAAGGCAAGCTGCAAGTGGAGACTAGTAAGGGCATATTACTATTGGGGATAAGCAGGGACAATTTAGTGTGGAGAATCAAAATATCATAGTGACAAGTGTTGCTCACACTACTGGCCAACGGGGAATAAAGAATAACATTGAGGGAGAGACTTTTATTCCTATGGATGAGCATGATGAGAACGTGTCTTTCTCAAAAGGCTAGGAATTTTCCATGTATGGCAACATGGATAATAATAAAGAATTTATGATGGTTGAATCAAAGGAGACAATAGGGACCCATCCTACTGGTTAGTTTATGTCTATGTCTATCTTTTCTTTCCATTTTTTTTATGGATAGAATAAAACATTATTTGACCTATCCTTGTGTTAGGACTCTTGGCAAGCTTACCAATTTGTCGTTGTAAGTTACAAAATTTATAAAGATCGTCTCCACAGGGACTTGAGTTTACTTAGTTAATTCAAATAAAATTCAACAGTTTAATAGTTATGTACAAAGAGTGTCAGTGAAAGTTCAATTGATTGTGCAATAACAGAAAGTACGAATATAAAGAGAATAAAAATCTAACTGATTTAGTACGTTGATATTACGGAAACTACGGAAGCGAGTTTAGTTAAAATCAAGAAAAGTGTAGGATTGGATTGCATCATTCGTACCCTTAGTATTCAATTAATTTTACCATGCATAAATCATTTTCTATCCTTATTGATGCACACAATAAATTACCCCAAATCGATCCCTCGCATTTGAGAATCCTAAGGATATCCACTAAATATCGATCCCTCGCATATTAAATAAATATCCCAGCATTATAATCATAATCGCGTGCTATTTGCAATCAAAACGTTATGCCCTATCCTAGCAACGTAATGTAATGAGTAAAATACTCAGTTCAAACCCTAAGAGTACTTTCCAGTCAAACTTAGGATTAACTTTCATGAAACTAGTGATCAAGTAGAATCAAGCATTACGGACAAAATGAAATTACCAATAAGGAGTAGAAAAGATTCATGCATAAATAAATATTAAAAGAGATGCATAAGGGTAAGAAGATTACATCCAATCCTTAAGAGAAGCTAGCCAATCATTGTGGAGAGCACTTCCTCAATGGAAGAATTGATGAAGGGAACCATCACAGCTTCTTTCCGACAGAGTCTCCACACTAATTTTCACTTCTCTCACTCTCCCTAACACTTTCCTACTCTAATTTCTCTTACAAAGCTTAGAATTTTCATTCAGAGAGAAGGAATTTTGAAATTGGAATGCCTTTGCTCCAAGTTTGCATGGCTATTTATAGGATTTGGTCACCTGCTTGATCCCACTCGCCCAGGTGAGCCATTTTGCCTTGGTTCACTTGCCTGGGCGAGCGAATGCACTTTTTCTGGAATGTTCACTCGCATGGGCAAGCAAAATACACTACTGCCACTCGCCTGGGCGAGTTAAAGCCTTAATGATGAAGAATGCTACTTGCCTAAGCGAGCCAAATACACATAAAATGCTCGCCTGGGCGAGTTAACTCTTAATGGTAAAGAAAGGTCACTAGCCCAGGCGAGTTCTAGGCCATTTTGCTACTGACACCTCCCAAATTTGATTTTTATGCCCCTTTCGCTTGCTTGGATGCTTCGGATACCATCAGAACCTGTCAAAATACAACACATGATTGAACTAATCTTTCAAAATATGAGAAAACAACATTTACATAAGTGCTAAATACAAATTGACTAGGCTTAGGGTAAGTTTATAAGCAAATTTACTAAGATCAAAAGATAAGTGTCGTATTGTAAGTTTGAATTTTACTAAAATAGGGCAATTATCACTGTTGTGAGATTACGGCAAGTGCACCGATCGTTAACAAGTAATAAAGTAAGTAAGTGAGTTATCGTCTCCACAGGGATTGGGGTAATTTTCACAGTAAGAACAAAAAGAGTGATTGAAACCAAAATAGAAAATTATACAAAAATAGTGTTGTTGATTGATTGGTTGTTTGAATTGTAAAACAGAAATTAAACAAATGCAGTAAATTGAGTTAAGTTTACCAATGGATGATGAATTGTAGTCAAGCGCAATCCCTTCTGAGTCCTCCTCTTTTACTTGACTGATTTGTTAAGTTAAGTTACTGTGCACATATGATAAATCTTTTCTATAATTGTGAAACCTAGATAACTAGCGAGTCAACCCTTTAATTGATCAAAGAACCCTAAGCTTATAGCGATTCTGTCAAATTAAGCATGTAAAGAATATATCCTATGGGGTCGTGTT
>PYAF01000823.1:769874-788132 GCA_007407185.1 Glycine tomentella
AAAAAAAAAAAAAAAAAAAAACCTAGTAATTTGTTACTTAGTTGTTGATAGTTGGTTAGAAAATTGATAGCTTGTTAGAAAATATCATATTAAGTATTACATTTAGTACTTCTCAAATGAAACTTTCCTAGCATAATTTGCTTTTAATTCGAACTCAAATTTATCGAAAACCAATTCTTCAACATCAAAAACATCTAAATTAAGTTTACAACCATTCATCTAAACGCTTTTGATTAATTCCCCAACCCAGGGCATAATTAGCTTGTATCATACCTATTTAAAACCAACCATTACAAGAACATTCAAGTCAACGAGCTAATAACTTCCCAAGGTATCAATGCTTTTATTTACATAATCTATCATTTCTTCCCCTTCAATTTCTTTTCAATAAAAGAAAAGTAAAGTAAGAAAAAGATGTACTTAGATGGGACTATTTTGGAGATATAAGATTGACCCAATAATTGTGGAAGGGTGAAGGGAGAAGGGAGGGGGGAGAGGCTGTAGATTTGAATCCCCCAACTGACATTTCTAAGGAAACTAATAACTAACATTTGTCTATAAAAAAAAATGGGACTATTTTCATGCGCAGGATAGCAAGTTCAAGTGTCCATCAAGCCGGTGGCTTAGGTTATTAATTTTATGGATGGAGACATTGGCTATGTATGTACATATGGATCAATAAGAAGAGGTGAGGAGCATCTGTATCTGTATTTTGTACAAAATGAAAAGTAAAAGAAAAGGAACAATGCAATCAATGAGGTAAAAATGAATTGGACAGTGCTGCAGATACTTTACAACCAGGGCACCAGTTCTTAAGCCGCATCCACTCCTGTATGCAAACCACATGAAATCTATGTTCACATTGCAGCTCCCCAACTTCATCTCCAACAACATATTCCTCCTGCATATTAAAACAAATGTATCCAAATCAGACCTTGTAATAAAAGTATAAATCAACAGTTTGTTTTATTTACACTGTCAACCAATCAGAATTCATATTATTATAGTAGAAATCTACACTAAAAACCTCTACATGTTCCTCTTTTGAGAAAAGAAAAGAGAAACACATTCCCAATGCCTATTCTTTCTATCAGAGAGGAAGGTGTAAAGGCTTTAGAGTATAAATTAGATGTAGAAAGGAAAATGTTTTTGGTATGTCCAAAGTGGGATAACATTTGTTGTGTCCCCTTTGTTTTTTGATAAATATTTTTGAAAAGTATGTGTATGAAAAAGATAAAAGAGATAATTGTATATAGTGCTAATTATTTGATATAGAAATTAAATGCAGGAATAACATTAGTGACAATTACACGAGTCTGAAAGCATTAGTGGCTAGTCCTGGAATTTTTCTATATGTGGAAATGTTGGAGACTTATTATACATGAAATAACTAAAATAACTGGCGTTAGTTTAAAATATTTTAAGCCCTGCTTGGATAAGAAGAAATTAGACTGTAAAATAAATTGAATTTCTCTCCCTACAAGTTAAATAAAATAGTTTATGCATAAGTTAAAATAAGCTTTTGAAAAAGTTAAAATGAGAAAGCTTCAATATATTGGCTAATGCTAAACTACTTACCCCATTGGTCGAAGGCTCCAAGCTATGCGCAAGTAAAGGGGAGAGATATTGTACGCAGTCTTACCCTTACATATGCAAAGAGGCTGTTTCCGAATTCGAATCCATAACCAACAAGTCACCAAGACACAACTTTACCGCTGTGCCAGGACTCGCCCTCAATATGTTGGCTATAATGCATAAGCTAATTTTAAATTGTAAGAGAAGCTTGATATTTTCTTCTCCTATAAGTACTTGATGAAATATTTATCCAAACAAGACCATGGTATAGCTAGATACTAATGGAGCCTTTACAGTGCTATGCATAATAGTTTCTCTAAGCTTGAGACTGAAAATGACTGTCCCTTCGTCAACAGATCATTTAGTTTCTCCAGAACCAGATATCCAGATACAAATTAAAATTTGTTAAGTTGAATCCTAGTAACACAAGCAGATGCATTTAAAGCATGATGATGTATAATGACACCCATTTGCCATGTGAGCATTATCCTTGCATAAGTTTTAATAAATGTTATATAAATACCTGGCAAATGCAGCATTTGATATCATCCTTATCCTCATTACAACTCTCATCTGCATCATCTGAAGGTGCAGACTGATATTTACTTATTTTCAGACATTCTGCAAGTGCTTCCTCCGGCAGAGCGGTGCTCACAGTTCCCATCCTCTCTTCTAGAGCTAAAAGTTCCTGTCGTCAATCAGAAACTTTGGAGCTAAGATAACACAACAAAAATAAAACTTAAAAGACTTTTAATACCAAGCATTCTAATCCCCCAATATTACTTTTAGAAACATGCCTTCTAAAGAATATTTTTATTCAAAACTGTTGTATCATACAGCCCCCACAAAGCACAAAACATTCTAAATTTGATGAAAGAAAAGGAAATAAGAAACTGACTTGTAGATCCTTATGACATATTGACATTAAAATACCTCATAGGACATGTTATCAATATCCAACCGCATGTCTCTGTGGCGATCATAAAAGTTTAATCCACTGAGGAACAAGTTGGTCTCCAACAAAAGAATTTGCTGCAAAGATACAAGATGAAAGTTGTCAAATAACTGGCCAGCTAGGTTGAGTTAACTTTTAGTCAAGAATTACCTCATGGGTTAGCTCTGCATCTTGTGCAATCCCCTCAAGTACCAATAATACCTACATACAATCAAATATAGTACTTTATTTTAAGCTCTCTCGTCAAAGACCATGATATAAAATATATTCTCCTCTCCTATGTTCAAACTGAAAATCACCTCTGCAATACCACCCATATTGTAATGTCGAAAGCTATCCCTATTTATTAGAGAATGAGTGTTGTCATCTTCTGCAGGAGACGCAGGCATAACACCACTTAACTGCTCACTGCTATTGCCTGGTCTACCGTAAGAGCTTGAGCCACTTAAAGGAGTCTCCATAGAAGTATGATATGAAAAACCAGGAGCATCAAGATCACCAGAATGAGGTGAAAGGGGAACGGTTACAGGAGAATCAAGGGTTGCCACAGGGTTTTCGTTTCCTAGGCTACAAAACCTTCCCCTGGCTTGACCACTAATTGATCTTTGAGTTCTTACTGATGCCACGCTGGTGCTACGGTGAGAAGGAACATTTCTAGATCTTCTTGAGTCAGATATAGATATGCCATTTCTGGAGCCAGAATTCCGTCCTTCAAGTGAAGACCCAGTGATATTTTTTCCCCTAATAGTGGAACTATTTCCCCCTTCACAGTTTCCCTTTTTTATTGTATCATTCCTTCTATTAAGGCTTGAATCCAATGATGAACAACCAGCTGGGATGACATCAGATATAGAGTTGCATTTGAGGTTCCTTAACCCATACCTGCTGGAAACAGCCTGTCTCACTGCACCAGTGCTTTTAATTTCTTGCGCACACAATCCAGCTCTTTGATTTAAATTCCTTTGAGATCTAGTATTTGATACTGCACTGGAACTTCCTACTTCCATCAATATTGCATTACTAGACTTTGTACTTTCCCCTTCAACTAGAGGTCCTCTCCGAATTTCTTCTGTTGGAGGGATGAGCTCTGAAAACTCTGGTCTGTCCTGTACTCTACTAGTTTCAGATGAATGTGCCTCAAACTGAGAGGATAATGTTTTCCGAGGTTCTATAAGTCGTTTTGCTGGGTTACTAGTAGTTCTAGAGGAACTTCCAATTGGTTCCTTGCTACTTGAAGAGGACTGGAATGAAGACCTCAAAGATTTACCTTTTTCAGAAGATCTGATGTGAGCAACTTCGGGAAGATTGGCTCTGCAACTGCAACCCAATCGACTACAAATTTGACCATTTCGATCTCTAGAATTAGCAGTATCTCTAAATACATGGCGCATTCCCTTTCTAGGGAATACCATCCCATCTACACCTCTTTTACCAGAATACTCATCCATCAATTGTTTATTACCTTCAAATCTGCAACACAATGACATGACATAGTAGTAATCAGATAATCAAAAACTATAGATGGGCATGAATGGGCATGAAATTAGAGAAAATCTTGAGGATGGAAATAGCAGTAACTGCTAAGCATAAAATAACATAGAATCTTCAAGATTGTCAAAAGCAGAATATAGAATGTATGTGAAAATAGTTTTACATGATTCTCAATAGTGATTTATAAGCATAATAAGTTGCAACTTAACAAACTCCCCCAGACTAGCATCCCTACTTGCACAGCATAAATTTGAAGTTTTGAATTTGGAATACAATCAAGAAAGTGGGAATTTACCACTTTTATGATTTTGAATAAGCTTTATAAATTAAATGGCATATCTAGAAATCATCCAAACTTGTCATGTAGAATAACTATATTTTTTTCATAATAATTCCTTATTTGAAATCTTCATGATTTGAATTGGAAAAAAGCTCTTACATCAAGCATACACAATAATCTTCATTTTTAAAGCATATTGCTTGAACAAGCTAAGCCAGTTGTATAAAATATTGCATGTTGTTGGTACCAGAATATATAAGGAACTAATGTAAGCAGCAACAGTCAACAGAATAATTCTCACTGAATAACAACGTTTATTTTAGGGAAAAACAGAGTAATACACATTACCCTGGATACAACTCAAGACAGCAATGAAAATGGCAGTAAAATAAAGACCCTAATAACCAAGACTCCTTCTTCCTGATGGCCTGTCCAATTACAAAAGAAAATGACAAGTGACTACACCTTGCAGTCACCAAACCACTACCTCAACAATTATGCAATGCCCCCTCCTCACTCCTCTAACTGACTAATATCCTCCCAATATTCCTTTGCTCCTTCTCCAATTTGACCCTCTCCATTGATAGCCTTCCACGTGCCCCCCCCCCTCTCTCTCTAACCGAATCTGTATTGTCTTCAGCTCCTCCCATTCGGGCCTTTCATTGTGTATAAACCTTGTCATAGCATTTGAGAGGCCCATCAACACCCCCCTCTTCAAAATTCACCTTGTCCCCAAGGTGAAAAGAAGGAATTGAGCTTGAAAATCTAGCAAATTTTCCCAAAAGTGCAGTCACAATCTGCCAACTCTTCCCCCTGAACTAAAATTTCGACTTGCCCATTCAGCAAACGACGGCTCTAGAGAATAGCAGCTGGCTGAACCTGGAGCTCTAAGGAATCCGACAAACAGCGGGGTAAGGCCAATACCGGAATGGAAGGATGAACAGCCCTCTTTAACTGAGAGCATGAAAAACAGTATGAACCTTTGAATATGAAGGGAGCTCTAGCCTATAAGCAACTGGCCCTACCCTTTCCTTGATCTCAAAGGGCCCATAAAAACGTGGGCTCAATTTCTGATTAGCCCTCCTTGCTAACGACCATAACTTATAGGGTTGAACTTTTAAAAATACCTTGTCACCCACTGCATATTCTTCTTCCCTGCGCTTCTTATCTGCTTGCAATTTCATCCGGTGTTGTGCCTGACATAAATTTTGTTTGAGTTCCACCAAAATCGCATCACAAGCAGTCAGCCATGCATCCACTGCTGCTACTGCAGTACTGCCCAGTTCAAATGAAATAATGGTGGGTGGATCACGCCCATATAAAGCACGAAATGGGGTCATTTGAGTGGATCTGTTATAGGAAGTGTTGAACCAAAACTCAGCCCAAGAGAGCCATTTAGCTCAACCACGTGGATGACCAGTAGCAAAACATCGCAGATAGGTTTCCAAGGTGCGATTGACGACCTCTGTTATGACCATCGGTTTGGGGATGGTAAGCAAAATTGAATCATAACTTGGTGCCCGTTAACTTAAACAACTCTCCCCAGAATTTAATCATAACCCGATCCCTATCCGATACTATGGACTTGGGAATACCATGCAAACGAATGATTTCTCGCATGAAACCAGCAGCTACATCTGAAGCCTCAATAGGATGTTTGAGGGTCATAAAATGGGTGTATTTTGTGAAACGGTCAACTACTACTAGTATAGTATCTACCCCCATAGATTTTGGCAGCCCACCAATGAAATCAATTGAAACATCCTCCCACACCTGTTGAGGAATAGGCAAAGGCTGCAAAAGACCAGCTGGCTTCAAATGATCGCATTTTTGTTGTTGGCACATGCCACAAGCTCTAACAAAAGCTGCAATATCCTTACGCATACCCTTCCAATAAAAAACAGCAGCCACCCTTTTGAAGGTCCTTAGCTCCCTTGAATGTCCTCCCCAAGGTGAGGAATGAAATTCTTGTAAAATTACAGAAGTCTGAGGATAAGATCTAGGAAGAACCAATCTCTGTTTATACCATAAGCATCCTTTTATCACCCGATAACCGGGATGAGAATTAGCATCAAGTAACACTTCAGTGAGAATTTTGTGAGTGTTCGGATCAGATAACACTTCCTCAGATAATTGCTGCAAATCTGGGCTAGTGGCTAAAGTCATTGCCCGGCAATCCATGCCTCGAGATAACGCATCTGCAGCAGCATTTTCAACGCCTGGTTTGTATTGGATCTCGAAATCGAACCCCATTAGCTTAACCACCCATTTCTGCTGCCCCTCAACCATTAGCCTTTGCTCCGTTAAGTATTTGAGGCTCCGTTGATCCATTTTAATCACAAAATGGTCCCCCAATAAATAATGTCGCCATTTATGAACAGCAAAGACGATTGCCTTCAATTCTCGCTCATAGATAGAGAAGGACTTGTCTTTTTCAGAAAAAGCTTTACTAAGAAAAGAAAGTGGACGCCCCCTTGTATCAGAACTGCCCCCATACCAAGGCCTGAAGCATCTGTCTCCATTACAAAGGTGTCATTAAAATTAGGGAGTGCCAAGGTTGGGAGTTTCTGCATCTCCATTTTTAATGCTTCAAAGGACAATTGAGCCTCCTCACTCCACAAGAAACTATCTTTTTTTAATAACTGCGTCAAGGTCCTAGCAATCTGACCATACTGCTTTACAAAACGCTGGTAATACCCGGTCAGCCCCAAAAATCCCCTAAGACCCTTCACATTTTTTGGGATAGGCCACTGCTATACTGCCTCTATTTTTTTAGGATCTGCTTTCACCCCATCTTTAGAGATCAAATGTCCCAGATATTCTAACTCCTCTTGTGCAAAGGTGCATTTTTTAAAATTCGCAGAAAATTGATTTTGTCGCAGAATATCCAAAACCACCCTTAAATGCTCACAGGGCTGATCCATGTTGTTGCTGTAGACCAAGATGTCATCAAAAAATACTAACACAAACTTCCTCAAGAATGGCTTGAAAACAGTATTCATTAAAGACTGGAAGGTCGATGGGGCATTCCTCAATCCAAAGGGCATTACGAGGTACTTGTAATGTCCCTCGTGCGTCCGAAACGTAGTCCTTTCTACATCCTCAACCCTCATGCAAATTTGATTATAGCCTGATATTAAATCTAATTTTGAAAAAAGATCAGCCCCATCCAACTCGTCTAAAAGCTCATCAATTACTGGAAGGGAAAATTTATCAGGAATTGTTACCTTGTTCAGGGCTCTGTAATCCACGCAGAATCGCCAGCTCCCATCTTTTTTCTTCACCAAAATCAAGGGACTAGAGTGCGGGCTGCAACTCGGCCTAATCATCCCTGCCACGAGCATCTCTTTAATGAATTTCTCGATCTCCCCCTTCTGGTAATAGGGATAGCGGTATGGACGGATGTTGGGGATATCAACACCCTGTTTTAATACGATTTTGTGATCACATTCCCTCTGAGGTGGCAATGCTGAAAGGGGTTGAAACACATCCTCATATTGTGACAACAATTCTGAGATCAGTGAATCTTCCTTCTACGAATCCGTCAACTCCATAACACAGTACCCCAACTCAATATAGTACCCCTCAGTTCCCTTCCTCCATGCACGAGTCATGCTCTTGTAGGACACCTGACTATAAGACAATTATGGATCTCCCCTCAAGGTAACCATCCATCCATGCCAAGGAATTTGAAGCATCATTGTACGGAAGTTTGCTTGGATGTCACCTAACCCTTCCAACCAAGAGATTCCCAACACCAAGTCTACCCCCTTCAAACAAAAGACAAAGAAGTATTGAGTAATGAACATATTGGATAGAACAAGAGTTACTCCCTTGCAGACCCTAGTACCTTGAACCCGGTGACCATTACCCACCTCAACCCGAAATGACTTCGAACCAGAGGTTGGCAATCTCACAGCATCCACCACATGCTCACCAATGATACTGTAAGACGCGCCTGTGTCAACAAGCACCACCACCTTGTAGCCCAGAACCTCCCCCCATATCTTCAAGGAACGATTGGACGTCATCCCAATCAAGCTCTGGATACTGAGTTGGAGCGTTTCGAGTTGGTCTACCTCTCCATTTCCCGGATCCAGCTCCTCCTCTGTCGTGCCCTCTCTGTTGTCGAACACCAACAAAACGCGCAGCTGGGGAGTTGGACAAACGTGCCCCGGTCCATAGGGTCCCCCACAACGAAAACATAAGCTCCTACGCCGATGATCTTCTACTTCCTCCGGTGTTAAACGACGGAAGTGACTCCCACGGCGGTTGTCCGCTGCATTGGCCGTTGCTACCACATGCTGTGTAGACCCTTCTTGTTCCGCCATCGCACTCCCCACATGATTAGGGTTCACGGGAGTGTTGCTAGCTGCTGAAGAAGCTTGGGTAGGGGTCACTTGAATCTGTTGGGCTGAAGCTACAGGCCCATTTTGCCCCATCTATTACTATTTGAACCTCCTCCCTTATTGCCCAACGCAGGCCTCCCACTCCAGTTGTGATTAGCAGTAAGCCCAAGTCCTCCACGGCCCAACCTCCCATCTCCCCTTCCCAACACCAACTCGCGTTCCTCAACCTTCTGTGCAAGGAACATCATCTGGCCCACATCCCTTGGAGAATGCAAACGAATTTCGGCCCGGATTTCTGGCTTCAACCCGGTCAGAAAGGCAGCTTGCATCAATTCCTCATCCGCCTGACCCAATGGAGCAGATAGAACTTCAAACCACTTCCGAAATTCCGCCACCGTACCCACTTGCTTCAACTCCATTAACGATTCGTACGGGTTCCCTGATGGTGAAACATGGAAGCGTTGAAGAATCGCATCCAATCCAAACCAACGGATTCCTTGGCTCCCACCACTAGAACCAGCTCAGGGCTTCTCCCTTCAAGCAAATCGAAGTCGTTTCCAATTGCTCCTCCGGTGGTATTCGATTCACCCGAAAATACCTCTCTGCCCTAAATATCCAGCCGTAAGGGTCATCGCCAGAGAAATAAGGAACCTCCACACGATGCATTCTTTCCTCCTGTCTCCTCATTCTTCCCCCTCCATGGTTGCCATTACCCTCCTCTGTCTCTGGACCACCACCATTTCCTCTTCCTCCTTTATCCATTCTATTTAAGAATTCCGTAAAAGCTTCTCTCATCTGTCGCACCTCCATTCTGACCTCTCCTAATTGATTCTCCACCCTCTCAGTGCTTCGCTCAATCTCTTCCACTCGATTTTCCATTCTCGTTCTTACCATACAGGACCCAAGGATCGTAAGTGCTCGGATACCAAAATGTTGGTACCAGAATATATAAGGAACTAATGTAAGCAGCAACAGGTCAACAAAATAATTCTCACTGAATAACAACGTTTATTTTAGAGAAAAACAGAGTAATACACATTACCCTGGATACAACTCAAGACAGCAATGAAAATGGCAGTAAAATAAAGACCCTAATAACCAAGACTCCTTCTTCCTGATGGCCTGTCCGATTACAAAAGAAAATGACAAGTGACTACACCTTGCAGTCACCAAACCACTACCTCAACAGTTATGCAATACCCCCTCCTCACTCCACTAACTGACTAATATCCTCCTGATATTCCATTGCTCCTTCTCCAATTTGACCCTATCCATTGATAGCCCACTCCCCACCCCCCAAACTGAATCTGTATTGTCTTCAGCTCCTCCCATTTGGGCCTTTCGTCGTGTATAAACCTTGTCATAGCATTTGAGAGGCCCATCACATGTTCAATCAGACTTGGGGATTTTGAGCTATACCAAAGCACTTGTATTAAATAATTATTATATTAATAATTTATAACAGTTAGAAAACAGTCAATAAAGAAATACATGCAGTTAATCCCACATGATAAATAAAACACTCTAAACTCATGATAAAAAATTTAAGAAAATCAGCAACAAGCCTTTACCAAACAGTCAATACTTCTAGTAAGAAGCTAAATTGATTTATTGAATCTTCCAAGCAGCTTGATACCAACCATGCAAACATGTTCTAGAGCTTCGAGCACAAACCTACAAAGTTACGCCTACTTTGGCTACTGGAAGACTCACTACAATGGCTTCCTAGTATCTACAACCATGACAGTGTGCTTAAGTATCTATACATTGTCTCTCATCTCCAAGGAAAACTTACCAAAGACTTTGTTCTATATACAACACAAAAGAAGAACAGTAAACTACTGGACTCTAGCAATATTCACGTAATATATACCATTCACCAACAAGGAACTCCTTATTCAACTTCTCAGAACCAACAAGATACCATTCAATCTCAAAACGGTATCGTTAGATAGACATGCCACATGTTAGAACAGAACAAAACATAACTATATGGATTTTGTTTCATGTTCTGTTCGGTGTATTTAGAAAAAATAACAATACAGGACACAAGAGTAAAAACATGGTTAGTTTTGGTTCTACTAAAAGGGTGACACCAAGAACAGAACAGACCATTCAATTCCCTTTTGTTCATGTGACAAACTCATGTATAAGCAGCTTAATTACATATTTAAATAATCCAACCATAGCCATATTTACACAAGTTATTATCATTATAAGCTGATAACACCATTTAATTGGGGTGCTAGTACTCTCAAGGGACCTCAAAACTTCAACCATTACTAAAAATATTCAGCTGAAAGGAACAAATCAAAACAGGTAGAAAAAAAAAAAGAAACAAATACATGATTAGTGATGATCACCAGAAAACACCATGAACCAAACTGCAAAGCAACATTTATGAATTGATCATAGAAGAATCAAACTAACAAACTCAGTTATGAGATAAAAATCCTCAATAAAAAAAAAATATAAAAAAAAACTGTTTTTTTTAAAATAAAATTGATAACTAAATGGCCCATAATTTCATCCCCAAAAAGAGGGTGTCGTTTCGTTTATGAAGGACACAGCTTCACCGCACCGCACAACAATCACCAAAAAATAAAATAAAATTAAAATAAATAAATAAATTAAAATAAAAAGACCCTCGTTCCCGTTATTTCAGCTCTGAAAATAAGAGCAACACAACAACCATACCGTGACGCAAAAGAAACAATAAAAACTAAAAAAACCTAAACAAGCAAATCCTTTTCAGCAAAAATGCTTAGCTCAAAACACAAAAAAACGCTCCCATGAATTTGAGCAACAACAACGATGAAAAAAAATAATAAGAAAAAGAAAAAGAAAAAAACTAAAACTGAATCAGGTTTTTTCAATAACCCACGTTTTCAATTTCTGGGTATAACGATGATCACCGCCACGAGAAACCAATATATTATTCACGGTTTCAATTCGGTTCGATGATGATTACCCGAACTTCTTCGTGTAAAAAAGAAGGATTAAGGAAGAGAGAACACGAAGGAAAAAAGTGAGAATTTTTAAGTGAATTCAATAGCTTCACACTTTATGCTGCTGTTGTTGGTGTAGGTGGCGGTGATAGAGTTGTTCTTCTTTGGCCTTAGAAACAGGGAAAAAAAGAGTTTCAGAGTTTGAGAGAAAGAAAATAATTATTTAAGAGAGAGAGAGAGGGAAAAGTGCAAAACGTGTGCGAATGATCCAATGCTGAGGCAGACAACATTTCTATAATCACTATCTTTTCCAAAGCTAACAAAAAAGCAGCAACTAAATAATTTTATTAATTAATTAAAAATTAAGTGTTTGAGAATAAATAATATGTTTAGGGATATATTCAATCACAATAAAGGCTGTATAAGTGTGCTAAGTTTTATAACAACTACTGCCTCCATAGAGTAAACTATAATAAGACCATAAGTAAATTTAAGTAAGTTACATCATAATTAAGAAAATTAATTGATATTATTTAATTCTTCTAATCACATCTAAAAAGTATTTTTTGCAAAGTGTTTTGATTTTTTTTTTGTCTAAGGTGAAAGATTAATCTCATTCATAATAAATGATTATAGTTGATTTAAGGAAATTTTACAACACTGACACACAGGTTATTTCTCTAATCTAAATATGTTTTTACTTATGGGAATGCAATTGGATCTTATATTATTGGGTCAATCTTTTGACTTATTAAAACTTATATTAAAAATAAGAAGGAATCATTAAAATTATAATCACAATTAATTGAATAATATTTTTAGAAAGATATCATTAAATAGGATCAAATTAGTTAAAATTTATTTATATTTGAATCCGACATATATTTTGTATTACTTATATTTAGGTTTGAAGGTAGTGGTTTATAATTAGAATAATTTCTTATTAGTAGATTGTCAAAATAAAAAGTATAATTTCTTATTAATTGATGAGGAAAAAGGTTATGCAATTTACATTGCATTATAATTATAGATTTTTATATATGATAAGTTGATTGATTGTTATAACAATAATTTATGATTGAATTATAATTACAATAATTTTTTTTAACTCGGTTAAAATTTAAAACAGAGGGAGGAACCCAGGGAAAGATGGCTTGGGCCGGGTTGCTGGTCCCATGTATGGCAAACGGGAGTGGACTTTTTTTTTTTTCTTTAATCTTGAATTTTCTCATGATTTTCTGTCCATTGTTTTATAAAATGACATAAGTTTTAAAAAAATTAAATATTATCATAATTAATTTAAAAGTCACACATAAAATGAATTGTGATTATTTACAATATGAATTTTTTTACACTAACAACATATACCAATTAAACTCTTTAATATGGATAAGTTTTGATAATACTTTTTACTCGTTCTATCATATTGAATTATAAAGTTATCACTAATCAATATTTTACTTAATTATTTGATCATTTTTAAATTATCATTTTATCTTTAATTATTAGATATATATTTATTTATTAATTGATTTTTTAATTCGTAGAAATTAAAGACACTAAGAAATTTACAACATTCTTATATTTTGCTAAACTAACAGAACTAAATCTCGGTGATAAAGTGATTTAAATTAATTAATAATATAAAAAATTTTACACTAATGACACATCAAAATTAATCTCTTTTACAATGGATTTAATTAAGATATATTGATAGTGTAAATATATTTTAATTATCATTTATGTAAAATGAAATCGTTGATTTTTATAATAATTAATTTAAAATTGATGTCTATAATAATTTATAATTAATTAAGAGTATAAAAATATTTATATTAATAGTACAACAAAATTTAATTCTATTAAAATTTGAATTTGAGTTTATTAATTGAGATTTTTTATTGATAAATATTAATTTTGGTTAAAAATATCAGTTTATTAATTTAGTATACTCTCTGTCAATGATAATTTTAATGCTTTTTATATTTGAATTGAATGAAATGAATCTTGTTTTCTGTAATCTATTTTTTCTCAATAGGTTTTTTTTTTACAATTTTTTTCTCAAGAAGATTAAACTGTTTTATTATCTTTATTTTGTGCTCTTTATACTTTATTTTTAAATATACTAGATATAAAATAAACATTTATGTTATATTTCATTTCATTGAAGAAAAATGTTTTTTATCATATATTTGCTGGTTTTTATTTTGAAATTACAAAATATATGTAACCAACCTGATAGTAGTCAACAATAATTTAGGAAATTAATCATTATCCACATCCTCTATTTTTTTGCTACGTTTAGCACACCATGACTGACCCTTTGATGGCAATGGGTCTATAAATAAGTGTGTCTACAACCAAATCTTAGATTGATTGTTATTAACAATACCCTTCTATCTCAACCAGGTGTTGTGCAACCTATCATTCAAGATCCACAACCTGCTAATAGTCTAGTAGATCAAGTTGTTCATGAGGAGCAAGAAGAAATTGTTGATCAACCAATTGAACAACAAGTTCCTCAAGAAGATAATGAAACAACATTAAGGAAATCTACCAAAATAAAGAAATCAACGATATCGAGTGATTTTCTTGTGTATCTACAGGAATCTGACTATACTATTGGAGCTGAAAATGATCCTGAAATGTTTTCACAAGCCATGAGTTGTAAAGAATCAAATTGTGGTATGATGCTATGAAAGATGAAATTTATTCTATGGCATCGAATGGAGTCTGGGATCTTGTTCAGTTGCCAGATGGTGCAAAAGCCATTGGTTGTAAATGGATCTTCAAAACTAAGAAAGACTCATCAGGTAACATTTAGAGATATAAAGCTAGACTCGTAGCCAAAGGATTTAATCAAAATGAAGGAATCGACTACAAGGAGACATTTTCTCTTGTATCTAAGGAAGATTCTCTCGCATCATTCTAGACTGGTTGCACATTTTGACTTAGAATTGCAACAAATGGATGTGAAAACAGTTTTTCTTAATGGAGACATAGAGGAAGAGGTTTATATGAAACAACCTGAAAGATTCTTCTCTCTAAGGGTGAGCAATTGGTATGCAAGCTTAAGAAATCTATATATGAAACAAGCCTTCTGTCATTGGTACTTAAAATTTCATGATGTTATTTCTTCATTTGGTTTCGTAGAAAATGTTATGGATCATTGTATATACCAGAAAGTCAGTGGGAGCAAAATTTGTTTCCTTATTTTATATGTAGATGATATTTTACTTGCAACCAATGACAAGGGTTTTGCTATATGAGATGAAATAATTTCTCTCTAAGAACTTTGATATAAAGGATATGGGTGATGCCTCTTACATTATTGGCATCAAGAGACATAGTAAAAGGTGTTCATTATTTGTCTCAAGAGACCTATATTAACAAAGTTTTGGAAAGATTTAGAATGAATGATTGTTCATCAAGTGTAGCTCCCACGGTGAAGGGTGATGGGTTTAATTTAAGCCAGTGCCCGAAAAATGATCTTGAGCGAGAACAAATGAAGAACATTCCATATACTTCAGCTGTTGGAAGCCTTATGTATGCCCAAGTCTACACAAGACCTGATATTGCTTTTGCGGTTGGAGTGTTAAGGAGATATCAAAGTAACTTAGGTTTTGACCACTGGATAGATGTAAAGAAAGTGATGAGATATCTTTAGGAAACTAAAGACTATATGTTTATGTACAAACGGACTGACAACTTAGAAGTGATTGACTACTCAGATTCAGACTCTGCTGGCTGTGTTGATTCAAGAAAATCGACTTAGATATATTTTATGCTAGCCAATGGAGCTGTGTCTTGGAGAAGTGTCAGGCATACCTTAATTGACTGCTACTTCCACTATAGAGGTTGAGTTCGTTTCTTGTTTTGAGGCTACCTTACATGGTGTATGGATAAAGAGTTTCATTTCTATGCTATTGAAGATATACTATGATAATTCAGTTGCTGTTTTTATGGCTAAGAATAACAAAAGTTGTAGTCGAAGCAAAGACATCGTCATTAAGTATCTAGTCATAAGAGAATGTGCTAAAGATAATACAATGGTTATTGAACACATTAACACTGAATTAATGACTATCGATCCTTTAACTAAGAGAATGTCACCATTCAAATTTAAGGATCATGTGGAAAGGATGAGACTTGGTTCCCATATGTGATTTCATTATAAGAATGATATTAAGAAACTCTATTATGATGTTTTTCATTCAATTTATGCGTATCTACAGTTATTTATTCTGAGAAACATCAATTAAGTTTGGACCTAGAATGAACATTGGGTTTATTCATTAAGTTGTATGGGCTAAGGATATAATGCATTGTAATACATGGAAGATAATACTCATTATCAAGAGGACTTATCGTCATGATTCATGCATTTTATTTCTTGTTATGTAAATTAAGGGACATGTCGAACAAGTGGGAGAATGTTGGTTTTTATTTTGAAATTACAAAATATTTGTAACCAACCTGATAGTGGTCAACAATAATTCAGGAAACTAACCACTACCCACATCGCCTATTTTTTTGTAACGTTAATACCCCTTCTTTTAGCACACCGTGACTGACTCTTTGATGGCAAGGGGTCTATAAATAAGTGTGTCTACAGCCTTCTTAGGTTCTTGAACTCATTCTATATACATCAACATATACACCATTTAGTGCTTTAGAATCAGAGTTTAGAAGATTCAGGAGAGATCTTCAGTGCAATCCAAAGACTCAAAATCGTGAGTAATGGTGGGAGGTATCTATGATCTTATTTTTTCCGTACTTAATCTAATTGCTTATGTTGTTTATGTATAAGCATGATTAGATTATTTAGTTTTTTTTACAATATTGCCTCTTTTTATCATATGTAATGTTACTATAATTAATTTTATAACTTCTAATATACTACAATATATTTGAAATTGAATTTTAAGGTAAATATATTTACTCATTCACTTTAATAGAAAAAATATTTAGTCATTCACTAAAAGATAATTTATCTAGTAATGACAAGTAACACAAATGATAGTAACTTCTATCTCTTAATCAAATGGTGCATGATTTAATTTCTAATTAATTATTGGATATGAAATAAATTATGTTAAAACAAGAATACTTATTTTGTGTATCTGACAACAGTTAGTTGTTATTTTGACAAAAATTACTTTATATCAATATCATATTAGTGAGAGAAAAAAAGGTAAATTTATCTTAGAAGAAGCCCATCCACTAAGAAACGTGATGATTTGGATTGGGTGTGGGAGTGTAGCTTAAATGAATAACTAACGTGAGGTTCATTTTTTAAGTTGTGTCTGTGGTGCGTAAAAATAAAAGAAAACAGAGGCAATTTTGGCAAGAACTGAGCCTCAACATTTTAGCACAAAATCACTTTTTCAACTCTCACTACTTTTCCATCGAACTCGTACCAGTACTTATCACGGGGTTGATAACTGATTTTTCCTTTTCTTTTACATAAAATATTTGGCGTCTGCGTATAACTTGGACCACTTATGTTTTATCTACTAAAAAAAGAAAGAAAGAAAAATAAGACCACTTAAAAATAAGTCATCAACGTAAAATGTTATTCAATAATTTTATAAACTGAAGAATGATAGTTAAATAAGATTGTTTCTAACACTTTAAGTATAAAATTATAATTTATTTTACATTCAAAATATACTATAATAATAATAAAAGAGAAAAAAAGATTTATATATCCAAATGTATATCATTCTTTAAATAATAAAACTTTTTTTTAATATAAAGACTCTACATATATTTACATTAAAACTATTTCTATTATCAATTCTATAATGAACGGAACTCTAAAGAACAATTCATCTTTTTACTATTTAGGTCTAGAAATAAGGCTTTAACTTTTTTCTAGTTTGTGTCTAATATACTTTGTGATGATGTGGATATTTTTATTTATAATGTTATAGAGATGTGAATTTAGAGATTTTATTTAAAATAATTTTATATCCCTTCATCTTTATATTTGAAGATAAAAATTATATCTCATATCTTTTTATCTTAAAAAATTTATTGATATAAGACAAAAATAATTCTCAAATAATCACATGACTAATTATGATAACTAATCAGATGATTTGTTTGTAACAATATAATCTTATTCTTATTTTGTGAGCAACTTCTATATTTATAAAATAATATTCTTTATTTATATTTGTAACACCCCGTAGTACTCCGGTTGTTACTCATCTTGGTACTAGAGTTTTCAGCGGAAGACTTATTAAAATCCTTTTTGGAAACATAGTAGAGAAATCGTGATTAAATTTTTCCAAAGCATTTTCTCAAATTCTTTTCCCAACATGTTCACATAATACGATACTGTGCTGCTAGATTTAATTTATCAATAACCCCAGGCATAACTTAATACAGAAAGCGGAATACTTCATACATAAATAACTCTTAAGTCGTACATACAGATATCCACCCTTTAGGCAGTGGCACAAATACAAACTTAGTCTCAACATAGATACTGTCCATCAACGGATCAACAGTACTACAGTAGTCCTATCGTACTGAAACACACGCCTAAATATGTTACACGCAAACGAGACGATAATCTAATCCGAGTCAATAGTAGCTGCTGCTCCATCACGCGCCCATAGGAGCCTTGCTAGAAGAGGGATCTCCCCTACT
>PYAF01000823.1:799631-814125 GCA_007407185.1 Glycine tomentella
TAATCACTATGCATAAATAAATTTATTATAACAACTAATATAATTAAAATCCTTAAATTGTAAGGTAGATGTTCTTTTTTCCTACATTATTTCAATTTTCTATTCTGTATTGCATTGATTTTTTTATTTTTTAAAAATGAACATGAATGCACAGTTATCTAATTATAATTAATGTCTCTCCATTGTAACCTAATATAAATATAAATAGCAATTAGGTTAGCTTTGGATTTTGCACTATTTTCTTTTTAACAATAACCTTCTATGCTAGGTTTTTTATAGTAAGCATCCTAAGCACCCTTTACTAAGATCAATGTAGTTGTATGTAAACCAAGAGCAATAGCTTGCATTAGCACACAGTTTCAACCTTAGTAGAATCTTATGTCTAAGTAAATAGATTTATGATAAATTTAAATTTAATTTTTTTTATTGATTTGTGTTATCTTCTCACATTTTCTTCCTTTCTTTCTCTTCTTTTAATTGTGTTTGTAAAAAATATTACATTATTTATAATATTTAGGTGTTTTTTTTCTTTCAGTTGCAACTGAGGTTTTGTTTGTGCTTTATAAATTAGTTTAGTTTGTATTTTATTACATCAATTTGTATTTTTTATTATTGATTTCATCTATGTTTTCATCATGATTTTCAAATAATCTCATAAATATTATTTATTTCTTATATGGAATAGAATCGCTTATTGAGTGTTGGATAAGTTTGGCTACTCGCAGCGTCATAAGTTGATTAACAACGAAAGATGAGCAATTAATTGTGGGTGGTGCCACTCAGTCCATCCAACACATATTCAACAATAAATAAATAAATCAAACAAGTTAGTAATGGACAAATTGTCTATGTCCACTATGTTTGGTATTGTCCACAAGATACATTTTGCCAATTAAAAACATTCTTTAGAAGTTAATAAAAGGATTTGTTTTTTTAAGTTGAAACTAATTAGTTAGCAGCTTAAAACTCTCTTTACCCAGCAGAACAATTGTTTCACTTGTCTGGTGGTGGTTGGTGTTTTCGACCAACAATTGGCAAGAACGGATATGTTTTTGGGCATCGATGTAAAAAATTGATAATTTATTAGAGTTAAAACTTATTTAAAAATGAAGAGTGTTGAGAGGACGATTTTTTTTCATGAATTAGAGATTATATGTTATTCAACCCACTGAGTCAAAGACTAATTATTCGTGATATGTGCAAAAAAAAAATTACATACGAAAAAAATTGAATATGAATTCTCTCGCCATAAATAGAATGTTCCCCCACATATGCATGTGAACACAACATGACCAAACACCATTGTGTCTGCAACCCTAGTTAGAGAGAGGGCATGTTGGGAAAAGAGAAAAAAAAGGAAAAAGAAATATGCATTAGTTACAAATTAGTCCATCAATTTTTTGCTGACAAATAAGTTCATTCTACTCATCTGTCCAATTGTATAGCTGACTAAGTAACACAAGTTTACATTTCTCATGACATTTGGTCCAAAAGCATCATGTAAACAAAACCATGAGGGTTAATAGTGGAGAGATGATGGTAAGATTATTTTGTGTACTTTTTTAACATTCAAAGACAAATTTAAGTTAAAATTTCATTTTTCATCTTTCAGGAACTGAAGTGTCAACCCTAATGTAACATCCCTGATCATTGACTTCTTGTCAACTTTCATACTACAACACTTCACACGGTGACACTTTACTCGACTCCTCGTTGGTCAAAACTCTCTATCGGTCAGAACCCTCCGTAGGTAGCCCTTTCGAAGACCTCTACAATTTGCTTTGTCTATTTTTAGGAGCAATGACTGTTCTTGTAAACCAACACGAGACTTTTCAATGTATTTTTTTCTCACTCACACACTTCTAGAGAAACTTTCCAAAAGGTTACCCATCCCATAACTACTCCAAGACAAGCACGTTTAATTGTGTTCTTAAGTGATGACATTTGTAACATCCCTTATTGTTGACTTCTCGGTGGTGGTTCTCAAACTACAACACTTCACATTATGACACTTCACTCAACTCCTCGTAAACCTTCCATCGGTCAGAATTCTCTATAGGTAGCCCTTTTCGCGATCTCGACAATTTGTTTCATTTGCTTTCAAGAGCAATGACTATTCCCACTAACCAAAACAAGACTTTTCAGCGTGTTTTGATCTCACTCACACGCTTCCTGAGAAATTTTCCAGAAGGTCACCCATCTCATAACTACTCCAAGTCAAACACACTTAACTGTAGAGTTCTTAAGTTATGAGCTGCTGAAAATTAGATGCATTTTGTTGGTATATATAGTACTAATTAATTCCTTTAAGTCATCCTCAATTGTACAGTCTCATACCTGCATAGCCTTTGGATCCTTCTCTTTTCAGTGTGATTTGTTGGGGTGTTACAGCTAACACTTTCAATGACCGAAATGGGTATTTACCCTAATATTAATGAAGTTTTTTAAAATTGCTATTAGCTCCCACTAAAATACATCAAACATAGATTCAAATGGCCTTTAAATGAAGTGGAAAATGAAGGCATGGGGATGAAGCTGATAGAGCCACATCAAAGAATACACCAATGCATTTTAAGAGCATTTACAATGGGATGCTTACATGAGTTGCTTAACTTTAAGCAATGTTGCTTAAGTTTTTTTTTTTTTTCTTTCCACGGGAGCATAAGACGTGGAGTTGTTTATATAAGCAATTGTTTCTTAACAATATTATACCATAAATAACATATTTTCAAACATTTTGTAAGACCCACAAAATTGATTTAAACCCTCAATTTAGCAATCTTAGCATTGAAGCATATTTTTATTTAAAATGCTTAAATCTATATGGAATTGTAAGGTCCATAAAATTACAATAAGCAACTATGCATTGTAGATGCTCTAAGGAAAGAGTTGTAGAAGGAAACACCTTTGTGCAATTTTAACCTAAAACACCAAAATCGCACAATTGTGATACCTGATGGACCAAAAATACAATTAAAGCTAATTTTAAAAATATTGAAATATAAGTTTTGCTAATAAAAATGATTTCATTTGCGATTTACAAATATTTTATTGATCGATTAAAGAAATTACGAAACAATATAATCTCTTTTAAATAAAAAGATAATAAAAGAAATAATATGTGGAGTGATAAGATTGACTTTTTATTACAAAAAGGGAGAGATAATTGTAGGTTCAAATTCCTCGCACTAATAAAAAATTACAAACTAACAATTAACATTTTTTTGGTAACCACAGTATTGGTACGATGTTTCTGCCAAAAGTATTGACAATCTTAGTCGAGGACCTTGAGCACACACAAGGTGGGTATTCCCTTTACAACATGATTTATTCCATACGCAAGAACCAATTGAGATTTGAATCCGAACTACTTAATTAAGGAACACATTGCTACACTTTTGATGACCACAACAACAACAACAATTCATTACCAAAAAGAAAAAAAATATTGTTAATATAAAAATTATAACGAGTGTTTAATTAATTCATTACAAAAAAATTAAAAAAATATTAATTTAATATGAATGTTCAAACGATAATTAGTGGAGTCGTTTATTTCAAATGTTAAGGAAATTGTAGACATAAATCTATAATTTCTATTTAAAACAATCACATCAAATTTCATGAACAAGATATTTAGAATTCATGAGTTTCACATAAACATATATTTGTCTATGATTACAGAAGATCTTTTATGATAGAATGCTTTCTCATAGTCTTGATCCTTTTAGTTCTTGTATCTTCTCTTGATAGAGATAAGATACAACTCTCATGGGCAGACAATAAATGTATTTAGTTTTTTAAATCCCTATTTATAAGAAACTGAACCACTCTGTTTAAGATAATTGCACCTATCAACGGTTATCATTTTAATACATTTAAGATAACTGTCTTTATGTATACATGTATGAATGATTATTTTGAAAATAGGATAATTTTCATAAAATTAAACATCATTGAATTCAGAGTGTCAATAGTCAATAATTACAATAATGATCAACATTCATTACCTAACATAATGCCCATACTACATACATGACCATAATAAATGTCTTGGGCAATAACCCCTTCGTCAAGGGATCAACTAACATAAAATTAGTGCTAACAGAAATTAGTGGAGTATCATGATATAAGTTTTATTTGTAACAAGTGATTTCAATACAAGTGTTTAATGTGTTGAAGTTAAGGTTAAATCATTGGGATATTATCTGAGTTCGGTCCTTGACGAAAATAATTCTTAGTCAATTTACTTACCTTCTAGTTGAACTTTGGATTAGTCAGAGTCTTTTTCTCCTTGTGAATCGAAGGATTAAAAAAAAATATAATTTTTATTTGTTGTAAATGCTAATGATCTAACAAAAATTATAAAGAACTTGATTTTTTTTTATAAAAAAAACATGATTTTTCACATAATGAAGACAACAATAGACATATCATCCGGCTAAATTAATGAGAGAAAACATAATCGTTCACATAATGAGGACAGCAATGACATGTCATACGGCAAAACGAGAAGAAAAAAAACATTAGAATTTTTTCTACTGTATTTTAAAGCCGTTCATTTTTTTTTTTATAAAAAAAATGGTATCATTAAATATCACAAAGTCAACAAACCTCTGGGGCCTACGAAGAACTTAGAGATCAGATCATACTTAGTTTCAAATTTAACGAGTCTCTATAAGAATTACTTGTAATTAGGATTGTTTAAAAAAATACTAGTAGAAGTGAATCAAACTGAACTCGAGGTTTAAAAACCGGATCATTTTTAGCACGTACATATTCCTCTGTTACTATAAGACTTTTCAATTGATTCATTCATTTTAAGAAAATTAATTAATTAATTTAATAATATAAAATTTATTAATAATTTATAATATTTTTCAAAATTATCCTTATATTTTTATAAAATAGTTATCTTTCTCGTCATACGTAGTTGTTTTTCACCTGATTGATACTCATATTTGCTAATCCTAATAAAAGAGAGAAAGTGTTTACTGCATTTATTACTTTTTGACTGCAAAATTTGTTAATTAATTAGAGATATTTTAGGAAAAAAATTAATATGTTAGACAAGAAAATAATCTTATAAAAATAGATAATTATTTTCTAAAAATATCTTACAAAAAGAGATTAGGGAATAGTTATTTTTTTTTATCTTGAATTAAAAATCACATGTATCCTCCAATTTATTAAGTTAGGGATTAATCTTAGTCGTAGTATGTGACTATTGTTAATCTAAGAAAATTTTATACATGTAAACAAAAATTAATTACTTAAGTGTATAATTATACAATTTGGAGCCAAACTTTCACGAGCTTTGTTTGATGAAGTCACTTTCAAATTGAGTTTCTAACTTATTAGATTAACTGAAAAACTTATTTGTCTATATTTATAATATTTTGCAAACAAATTTATTTGAGTACTTTGTAATGTTTTGTGAGATATTATTTTAAGTAACATTTAACTTGTAATTTTTTTATATCCTGACTTTTAAGTTCTAAATTCTTATATTTTATTTATTTGTTTATCTTAAAACATTTATTAAATGTATTTATAATATTTTTTATACACAAGGTAGGGTTTTATTATTCCTTTTTAGTTATTATTAGATATTTTTATTATACTATTTATTTTAGTTATTATAGTATTTACATTATTTATTTTCTTATTTTAACATTTTACTTTAAGATATTAGTAGTGGATTAATATTTTTTATACCATTATATTAAGAAAAAATAAAAAGACACTAATTCCTAACAAAATCTATTTGCATGGCATTGGTTGTTGAGAAGTTGTTGAGTAGGGTTTAACTTAATTAATTGAGTAAAATACGTGAATTATTATAAATCTCTTATACTTTTTTTTTAATCCGTAAATAAAAAAAAAATGCCATCCGCCAGCAACAAAGAAGATATAGGGGACAAGAATTCCAAACCATTAAGGATGCACCATTGGAGCCTTGGAGGCCCCATGCTTTATCAACCAGTCCGCCCATTGATTTTCCTCTCTCAATGTATGCTGAAATGAGATTAATGAGAGAACCATGAGGATGCCAATAGAAATATATAGGTCTTGTGAGAAGTTTGATAGAGGCTAGAGAGCATGGTTTTAAATAGTATTCTGCAATTGTAATTGTAATGTCAAGGTATTAATTTTGACTCACCTTAATGGTTTTAAAATTATTTACCTTTAAATAAAAATATAAGAATTCAAAATTATTTTAAAAAATATGTAACTATCCAAAATATATTTTATCTAAAATAAAATTAACAATTATATTAAATATAATATGCAACCATGTTCATTTCTTTTAATTTTTTATTTATTCTCTAATTCAACTTATACTTTTATCAAATACTTATAATTCAATAAGTTAACAATTTTAAGTTTTTAACTTTTAACTAATTTTTTTAATTTTCAATTAACTTATCAATTATTTCCAAACAAGTTGTTGGTGTGAGTATTATTGGATTCAATTTTTAAGATCACAAATTCGAACTTTATAAATAAAAAAAATATGATTAATTATGAGAAAATAATCTGATGACTAATTAAGTTCTTTAATAATAGATATTATAGTATGATAATATGGTATCAAAATGTATGAGAAATTATAGCTCATACTTTTGCATTACCCATTTTTTCTAACTATATATACAGCCTTTAACGTTTTCGACAGGTGCTCTTTCAAAATCACCCCTAATTGAATAAAACCTCTTCCTATTTCTCAATTCATTCATGAATGCAAGTCCATTTCTCTCTTTCTTGTGTCACATGGAGGCTGGAGCCACACCTTTGCAGGTATATCTTCTCTTTCTTTTGTTGCTCTTACCATTGTTTCAATTTCTTTTGTTGAGCAAAGTCTGTACGGAGGGTTTAACAATGACATTTTCAGAAATAAATATCTGGAAATGCTTTTAATATATTCCTGAACTAAATATCCAGAATATATTTAAAAAAACTTGAAGAATTTGTACAAAAAAAAATGTTTCTATAAAAAAAACCCTTGAAAAAATAATTTGGAAATTTAATTCCGAAATGCAATGAAAATATTTTCAAATATAAATTTCGGAACTCATTGAAATACTTTCAAAATTTTATTTCTTAAAAAGAAATTTCCATATAGTGTTTTAACACATTCCGACTATTTTTTTTCAAAAGTTATTAAAATATGTTTTAGAAAATTTATTTATAAAAGTATTTTCAATGACTTTGAATGCTTGCAGACACTGAAATGGGCAACCAAGGTTGGTGAAATTAAAATAAAAAAAGAGGCGGTGTAAAAAGTAATGTCCAAAAGGAATTTACAATTTTTGTGGATTTAAGTATGAGAATGAATGCTATACTACCCACTGTGTACATATCCACATAATATATTTATTATATTTTAGAACTAGATTTGAAAGTCTTAAAAATATTTTTTAAGTTTGATATTTTTATTTTCAATACTTTATAATTAAAAATTAGGTTATCTTTGAATATTTTCTACATTTAAGTTATATAATATGCTTCTAATTGGTACTTCTTTTATTTATTTATCTAATATTAGTATTATAATAGTAATTACCTGTTATTAGATTCTCAATACACGTATAATAAGAGACCATACCCAATTTAATTAAAACGTAAGTAATTGGTCCAACTAAGCGAGCAATTTAAGAGGGTAAAATAAGTAATATTAATCAATTATTAAAAGGTCAATTGTTGATATCTTTTTGCAGACGTATAACAAATTATACATGTGGTATAAATATCAATTATTAATTTTCTCATCAACTACTAAAGTTATTCTCTTTATCTTACTTATTATAGAAAAGTCAAATGTGAAAGCAGCAGATACAAACATTAAAATTGGCAAAAGAACTTAAATAATATATTTTTAATAATTAATTATCAATTTGGGACTGTTTAAAAAGTATTTATACTTCTGGGACAGTTCGTCACGCCCAAAACTAGGCATGACTGGTCACGTCTAGCACCAGGCGTGTGACTAAGGGGGCAGTCACGCCTGGTTCTGGGCGTGATCAGTCATGCCCAATTCTGGGCGTGACCTATTCCTGACACGTCTCATGCACAGATGAAGCGATGCGTACGTAAACTTCGGACGGTCATAATTTTTGACTGGAATATCCAATTGAGGCGTAATTGTGTCAAAACGCTCGAAATTGAGAGGAGAAGCCCTGGGCAAATCCCAAAAAATTTTCAAAAAATGCTTCTAAGTGCCTCAAAATTATGATTTAATCTTCGAATATCGAAAAATTTTCTTGTTTCCTACTTTTTTAATTATTTAGTCAGTTAATTGCATGCTAATTTTTTTAATTACCTCTCTTAATTTCGAGCGTTTTGACATATCGTACACCTCGATCGGACGTTTCTATCAAAAGTTAGACCATTTGAAAGATATATTGAACATTATTTTTTAATGTTATTTTCTATCAAAAAATGTTCATAAAAATAAAATAGCATGTTCCTATTATTCACACATTTCATTTCATGTGTGTAATTCTTGTTTGAGAGGTGCTAATTACTCTTTACAATTTATATATATGTGAGTAAAATTCGTCAAAACTTATAATGTTGTTTACGCATAAGAAACACACGATTAATTACTGTATTTAAGTCGTTTTTCTCTGACGTATCCTCGAACTAAAGACATTGGAGTTCTAGACTCTCGACTATTGATGGAAAGGCCATCAAGATTCAAGAGGTAGCATCAACTCGTTGCTAGTTAGCATGTTCTAGGAACCTTATTGTGATTAACTTTAATTTTGTACATGTAGCATGTATAATATTTTAAAAGCATAATCAAGCAGTAAAAAAAAATCAAAATTACTTTGAATTAAATATTTAATGAAAATAATGAAGCACATAATAAAATCACTTTGAATTAAACAAAAATTCATTAGAAAACTAAAAACAGAATCAAGAAATGTGCACACATGAAATGTGTGAATAATAGGAACATGCTATTTTATTTTTATTAACATTTTTTGATAGAAAATAATATTAAAAATAATGTTCAATATATCTTTCAAATGGTCATGATTTAATTTTTGACGTAAAATATCATTTAATATTATTAATTGTTATTTTTATCTGATTTTAAAGTATTTTTAGACCGATCTTCATCATAGATATAATCTTTTTTACTTTTTTTAATATTTTTTTATTTAAAATATATCATACGCATTTTGGATAATTAAGCTTGAGCCCCAAGTTATAAAATTTTTCAATTTTTTCAAATTCCAAAATAAAATTGAAAATTTGAATTTAATAAAATATGATATTAAAAATTAGTTATATAAAAAATCCAAAAAATATTAAACGAAATCATATAAAAATTTAGAAATTATATTGAATAAAATAATATATTAAAAATTAGATATACCAAAAATCCTGAATGTATTAAATAAAATCATATAAAATTAAAAAAATATACTAAATAAAACAATATTAAAAAAGTAAAAAAGATTATATCTATGATGAAGATCGGTCTTAAAATACTTTAAAATTAGATAAAAATAACAATTAATAATATTAAATGATATTTTACGTCAAAAATTAAATCATGTCAATTTTAATCTTTATATCAGTTGCTAACAGTTTTTGCGACAGAATTTGTCGTCGCAAACATAAAAAAATAAAAAAATATAATATTCCGTCGCAAAAACTGTTAGCGATCGAATTAGTGACGGATTTAGTCACGCCCAAATTTGGGCGTGACCAACTGCCCCAGAAGTGTAAATAAGTTTCAAACAGCCCCAAATTGGTAATTAATTATTAAAAATGTATTATTTAGGTTCTTTTGCCCATTAAAATTATTACCTATGCAAATATAAGTACAAGTACAGGAATTTTTATAACACTACGGAGATGGTATTGCAATATCCTTATTACGTAAACCTTTCTAGATGAAACTACCCATGTATAATTTCCTAATTGGGCTTGGCCCACGGTTGAGCTGACAATTTATATAATATAATTAAACGTTAATCACAAAAAAAGTTAGAGATGTTCACCGATACGGGTCACACGTAAATTAAAATTGATCAAAATAGTTTGGGTTGAGTCATTTATATATTTGGATCAAAATCGAATCTATCAAAACTGTTCATGTACAGGTTGTGTCACAGGTTTAAATTTATAGATTCGATCAAAATCGAACCGAATCGATAAAAATCGATAAATTTTTTTAGAATTGTTTGATTTGACTTTAAATACTGCTAATATTAAGACTCCAAGTGTTGAGTCTATTAGTGCTGGAACTTCTTAAGGTATTATTTTTAGGTACATTGTTATTTGTTTTACCTTTTTTTTCTTTCATGTTTATAACATTAATAGATCATATTTTGTTCATTTGTTTCACTAAATCTGGTTCTAGCAAATCTAGTTGCACAACAGCTTATTGCAAGAGATTAGTTTGTAGGAAATAATTTTGATTCAAACTATTATAATAAATCCTATTGAAAAATATTTTGTTTTAATTTGTATTAATTTATTTTAGAATATTATGTTGATGGTATTATATGAACCAATTTTACTACTTTCAGACATTTATAAATATAGTGTTAATTGTATCGAATATTTGGATGAATCATGATATAAAATAGTAGTTCTAAGAAAAAAAGATTAAATTTAAATGGATGGAATTTATCCGAACCAAATCAACCGTTCATGAATAGGTTGGGTTTCAAAAAATTTGTAAAAATCAAACTGAGCAAACCAATCAAATTTGATTGGGTTGGGTCCTAAATTTAGTCAAAATCGGCCTACAAACACTCTAAATAAAATCTAGGGAATCAAGAATAAAACTGAAACGGTGCTCTTAAAATAAAATTAAAAATAACCAATTAGTTGTTATTTAGAGTAATATTAGACTTAGGTTATATTCAATAAAACTAACTGAAAGATGTAAAATTAATTGGTAGTTGCTTAAAGCTGAAAAAACTAACTTATTAAATTATAAGTATTTGATAAAATAACACCAATATTACATTGTCAATGGTGGTAAAATAATAGATATATTTTTTAATATGTAGAACTGAAAAGGAAAAGGTCAAATATGCATGTCTTATCTCTCAGTCTTCACAGTTGGTTTGATAAAAATATAAAACGAAATATTTGTTTTGATTCCATGGCATGCAATACAGCTCCTTTGAGTTGTGCATAATTTGCGCTTCTTTTATGATCTTATTAAACTCTTTTGTTTTATTTTTTTATTTTTCTCTTCCAATCAAACCTTTTCTTTTTTTTTTCTTTCTTCTTCTTCATCTTCTTTCTCATTTATTTTTCTCCTTCCAAAGCAATTTTTCCTTTGCTTTTGTGCCCACAAATTCAATCTTCCATAAACTCTCTTTTATCAAGGTACGTGATCTTTATCTGCTTTTGTTTTTGTAGATTTATGTTTCCTTTTTATTTTACTTCTTTCAATTTTTTATTTTATTTTTTAAGTTTAATTTGTATCGAGTTCAGGAATCGCTTTCTCCTGGACCTTCTAAATAAGTGGAAGTGCTTATCATTGTGTCACATGTCTCTTGGTTTCTTTTCTCTTTCTATTCATCTTTGCATAAAAAAGGAACATTGGTTTTTTTGGTTTTTAAAAGAGTTTATAGGTGATGATCATAATCATTTTGTCTAGTACTTAAGGTAATTTAGTGCTTCTTTTTTTAACTCTTTTTTTAGTTTTCTTTAGGTATATATACCTTTTTTCCCTTACAACTCATTCAAACAACAATTTCTGATGAATTTGGATGTTTTCCTACAATTATTGGAATTAGATGCCCAATATCCTTTCTTATTTGGGGGGAACTTTTTTTTTATTTTTTTTATATAGGCTTGTCTAGTAAACAAAAAGTTCAATGAATTAATCACAATTTCTTTATTTCATTTTGGGTTCACATTTGTGACAATTTCTTTACAAGGAAAACTAAGAAGACATGTGGGTCTTACAAAGGAAAATAAAGTAAAACGAAACTAACATAATGCAACTAAGGTTACATATTTCTCCAATATGCACAGTTCAACGTGTCTTTAAATATTGTGATAGGATTTGTCTCTTCAAAAACGAGAATTGCACTTTAAAAATAGATGGATATTAAAGTAATTTTTCATTTTAGCCCTTAAAATTATAGGCATTAGTCACTTTAATTTTGAATTAACAAAATTCTTATTTTGGTGTTCGACATTGAAAATCATTATCCACTTTAATTTTTTGATTTAGTAAAATTAGGAATTAAAGTCATTCACATTTGACAAAAAGTTGTTTGAAGCAAGTAATTTGATCCTGTAATTCTTTAATCAAAGTGGTGAGAACAATTCTCTCTTGGATATGAAGTCATTAATATTTCAGAATACTTTTATGTTTTAGTGGATCGATATGATGTGAAGAAGAATTAATTAGACATCGTGAATCTAGATACCTCTTAAATCATACTCAAGAGAGATGAACACTTGTAATTTTGTAAACTAGAAAGAGTGATTAACTAACTTACATTTTTTTTTTTATAGTGTGTAGGTTCTTTCGAGAATTTCTTGGTTAGGAGACACCTAAACAAAGATGGCAACAAAAGCAAAAGAAATTTCTGTTGTTGGGAATGAGAAGAAGGCCCCATCATCAAATTCTCACACCACAACCACCAAAAGGACCACCAAACCATCCACAACAACAACTACAAACTCCACTAACAAGCCCAACTCAAATCCAACAGAGAAAAACATCCCCAACTATCTCAAACCCACAAAAACCTCACTCCCTGAGTCCCCTACTTCCAAACAACAAAAGAGTAACCCTCCCAACAATAAGACTTCTATAGCAATCAGAAGAAGATCTTTGGACAAACCATTTTCTTCTTTAAACTCAAAAAGATCTTTAACAACTCCACGCAGATCTTCCATTGGCCCAGTTAACAAAAATCACTATCCCTTCCAAACGGATTTCAGATAGGACCTCAAAGGCCCCAAGTGATGGAAAAACCAAGCCATTAGTCATAAAGGGTACAAAAAAACATCCATACTAATACTAATACTTCTACTAGCACTAAGAATGTAGCTAATGAGGATTAAGCTTCTGTTAAGTTAACAAAGAGTACTCCTGAAGAGACTAAAAAAACTTTAAAGGTTGAAACCGAGCAAGTTAAGGAAGTCACAAAAGTTGAAGTGATAAAAGTGGAGAATGAAGAACACAAAGGGCATGAGGTTGAAAATGTGAATGATCATATTTTACATAATGTTGAATATGAACATGAGATTGAGCATGTTCAAGGGCTTGAGAATTCTGATTATCCACCCCATTATCAAGTTGATGATGAGCGGGTCATTTCTACAGTGTCAAAAGCTGAAAAAGAGTCACTAGAAGAGAAAGCAAAGGATGGGAACATAAGTTAGAGGAAGATAAAACAAACCAAGATGAAGGAGGAAACAATGAGAGTGCTCACAAAGAAAATCATGAAGGTGAAGGTGAGGGTGGTGAAATTATAATAGAAGATCACAAAAGTGAGAACAAGAACAATGAAGAAGAGGCAATAAAGGAACAAAGGGAAGCAGTTGAAAAAGTAGAAGATAACAAGGTTAAGGCAAGACCATTAAAACAACAATTAGGAGAAAAGAGACATGGGAAAATGGAGGCTCAGGTGTCCAATGATGAGATTGAAAAAACTGTTAAGCTTTTGGAGGAAAGGAAGAACAAGGTGAGGGCATTGGCTGGGGCATTCCAAACTGTCATTGATCATCAAACAACATCAAAACGAAGCATGTTAATGTGAAAGACTACTTTGCTAACACTTTATGCATATAAAGGGAACACCAATAGAAGAAGAAAAAACAAACCAAAATCAAAACATGGAGAGGTAAAGAAGTTATTTTGATGTGTACATGGCTTTCTCGTTACAAAAATTGAAAAGTGATGCCTTCAAACTTAGTGGGTTTGTTAACTTGGATTCTAATTCATTAACATCTATAATTAAAACCATTGTAACATGCATATATTATTCAGTCTTTGGCCAATGTAATAGCTTTCTTCCTTTTATTCTTCATATCTTTAAGAGTTAAAAGCTTGTGTTTCATTCGGTGGGTATGGCTATTAGCTACAATAATTTGACTATTGTTATAGATATTTGAAAATAAAAGGAACACTTCTATACAACCAAGAGGGGGGGTGAATTGGTTGAACCTTGGTAAATTAAAATTTTACAAATCAGAGTTGCTACAGGATCTTTATCACTTTAAAAAATATTTAAAACCAAGACTCTTGTATTCAATCAAATTCCTTTGTCAAGAAACCAATAGACTGAGAAAAACTTTTTGTGCAAACAATTTGAATCACAACCAAAGCAATTTAGAGATGAAGAGAAGAGAAGAAAGATTAGCCACAGATTTTTATATTGGTTCACTTCAAACACTATGAAGCTACATCCAGTTCTTCCACTCAACACTAGAGTAGAGTTCCACTATTGTAAAAAATATTCTTACAAGATATTACAAGCCTCTCTTTATCAAT
>PYAF01000823.1:814225-843920 GCA_007407185.1 Glycine tomentella
TTGCAATAAGCCAATCTTTACAACAAATCAATTAAAAGAATTACACCTTCAAAGACTAAGGAAAGATATCACCTGATAATCCAAAGAATATATGCATATGAATGATTCAATCAGGTTGAAAGAGAGATTACAAACTCAATGCATTCCTTTCCTTATGCTTTGAAACAATGATGATGCTTCACTTCACCAAATCAAAAACTCATACAAATTTGCGAAGCCTATATGATGTTAGAAACTCAGAAATCTCACTAAAGAAAGCTCATGAACGTTTGTGATTGCTCAGTATACGAATTTCTCAAAAGTTGTAAAAACAGAGCAAGAGGTTTCTATTTATAACAGCTTTCTAACTGAAAATAATCGATTAAACACGCTCCTATAATCGATTATTTTGCATATGTAATCGATTAATCCAAGAATGTAATCGATTAAAATGTTCCTGATATTTTCTGGGTTTGAGCAATGAACAATGTAATCGATTATTCCGTGAAGTAATCGATTAAGACATTCACACATATTTTGTAAATGCACTAAGTAATCGATTACAAAATTGTGGTAATCGATTAAGCCAGCAGGACATGTTATTCATTTTCATGGATGTAATTGATTACAAATAGTTGGTAATCGATTAAGGCAGTCAACATGATTTTTCTTATTTAGCCTATGTAATCGATTAATTCGATATGTAATCGATTACAATGATCTTGATGTGTTTTCCAGAAGGCATGAAGAATAAAATAATCGATGTCATCAATGCAGTAATCGATTAATGCAGGAAAACAACATTTTTCCAAAAACTTATCTTTTTTAAATGCTTTACTTGTGAATGCCTTTTACTTAGACCTTAATTCAAACAACCCAGAATGAATGATAATGCATGATATGCTTTTGGATTATCAGATTACTAAGCTTTCCTTTTACATGAATCAAATTAGTCTTCAATAGCTTTCTTTGACATTTTCCAATAAGGCATGTTGAAAGCACAAAATACTTAAGGCTTGATTCCAGTTCATCCATTGCATGGCTCCTCTTGAATCAACAATATTCATGGCTAGGAACTCTCACACTACACTAAAAGTTGTTTTTCTTGACTTCATTTAATATACAATTTCAAAATTATTATATGTGGTCATACTTGTACTCCTTACCCTTGCAATGAAGTTACCTAAAATACGCTATACAACAACAATTAATTAAGTATATGCAGTGATATATAAATAGAAATTAAATTTGATGCATCTAAATTTTCAATATCTCTATTAAACCTTATTTTTTGAGACTCTAAGGGAGTTGCTGAGTTGTGAAAAAAAAGGTCAACACTCTTAAAACCAATGTTACAAAAATCAAAACAAAACTTACTCATTTTTCCGGGTAAAAAACATATTTAATCTTTCTTTAAGTATAAAATCAACTGTAGTAGCTCAGTTGGTTAAACATGATGTGTGAACTATTATAAATCCTCCAGAATTTGTCTTTGTTTCCTATTGATAAAAAATCCATAACTTTTTCTTGTTGGTTACTAAAAAAAATGAAAACAAGTTTTCTCAAAATCACTTTGTATATGTAGAAATCTAATATATTGAGATTGAAAGAGAAAATACAATTGGCAAGGGAGTTTCTATTTACAACCAGATATATCTATACAAAGACTCTAACTAATTGACAGTTGTACACAACTGTACTAACTAACTAAGGGTTTAACTCAAACTAATAGAGTTAACCTACAGAGATATAACAAAGTATACACTCACTCGTTCCCCCCAAACTTAATGAGATCCAGAAACCAAAGGGAGCTCAACAACATTATGTTTGGAACTGAGAAAAAATATCTAGTAAAAGACAAAGGCTTGGTGAACAAGTCAGCCCACTGATCATATCCAGGTATGTGTTGAACAATCAACCTCTTGGAAAGAACCTTTTCTCTTACAAAGAAAACATCCAACTCCAAATGCTTAGTCTTAACATGAAGAACCGAATTATTAGCCATCTACACAACACTTGAATTGCCACAAAGTACCATAAGAGTGAGGCGAAGGACTGCAAGCTCACTAAGAAGAGTCTTAATCCATAAAATGTCAGTTGTAGTTGTTGCAAGGCTTATGTACTCAACCTCAGTGCCTCATCTAGAGACCACAATCTATTTTCTAGACCACTAAGAAACCATGTTTGGGCCAAGATAATGGCCGCATCAAAAGTAGATCTTTTGTCATCAGGGTCAGCAGCCTAGTCAGCATCATAGAGTGCATGAATAGAGAAAACTTGATAAAGAAAAGCAGGATGAAGAACCAATCCATGATGAATATGGTTTCTAAGATACCTTAGAATTTGCTTTACAACAATCCAGTAACTCTCAGGAGGAGGGGACATAAAGTGACAGACTTTGTTAACAAAGTATCATAGCTCAAGATGAGTTACAATCACATGTGGTAAGGCTCCAACAATGGAACTGTAAAAAGAACCACCCTCCAAGTGAATCAGAACCTTGTTTGGATAACGTACAGCTGAATGCCATAAGAGAGGAATTAGGTTTTGAATCAATCATGTTGGTCTTAACCAGTAAATCTATGATGTACTTTGATTGAGTCTTCAAGAGATACCAATTAGGCAATGAGTGAACTTCAAATCCTAAGAAATAATCGTGCACCAAGTTGCTTGAGAGCAAAAGTTTCATTGAGCTTGTCAACCAACTGCTACACTGAAGAAGGTGAACTACCAATGATGATGATATCATCATCATACACCAGAATGTACGCAGTAGCAGATTTAGTATTGTAGGTGAACAAAGAGGGATCACACTTGTCAATAAACCCAAACAGGAAGAGCCTTTTTTAACTTGTAGACCGGGGTGTGAGATAAGAAGTTAACAAATATTATATTTCAGTTTACCCAACATGAAGTTCAATAGTGTTTAATTATCCAATCGGAGTTCAATATTTTTTTCAAATCCTACAACATAATCGCACCAATATCGATGATGATTGGTTTCAAGCTACACCACTAGGTCGAAATCTGGTGTTGCCACGTTCGCAAACTGGCATCTCATTCAACATTGCAAACAACAATTCCATTCCATGAAGTACAAAAAATGAGCATCACAACGCTTCAGTAGAACTTTCTTCTTCAACAAAAATGGCAAAAAAATAATATGCGTCACCACACCAAAAATGCTGGTAGAAGGGATGCTTTGAAGGATGAAAATTTCTTCTTCTACAGACTGTAGACTTTCTACAAAAGGTTCATTGACATATTTTAGGGATGGCTCTTTGAAGTTGTCAAAAAGGATATCAAGTTTTATTTCACAACTCATTTTTTTAGCAAATTAAACTTATCTATCATGTGTTTATCACCTTAGTCACCCTTTCTGCGTTTTACTCCTACGCAATACCTCCTAACTTTTGCAACTCCATTACAACAGACGCACCCTCTTCACCTTAAGGTGTTTACTTCCGTTAACCCAAACCCATCACATGCAAGGCACATGCTTGTTTAATGAAATTTTAAGACAAAAATGTCTTCATCTTCCTCCCTACGCACATCAAAAGCCTTTAACATTTTTGAAAGAAAAAAAAAGTTGTTTGTTCCCCAAGTGCATCTTCGTTTCCCATTTTCTGTTACACTTATTTTTCAGCCAAAATGATTCAAATATAATTTTATAATTAAAATGTTAAATATCATTTGGCTCTGAACACCATACTGAATGTTGACGAATATTCACCAAATGTTTTTCATTATGCTAGCATGGTTCATTCTGAAATGAGGCTTACACAGTTCAAACTTTAGAATTTAAGTCCATTTACAGAAGAGGGGGAAATGGTAATGAAAAGTATTAAATTGAAGTATAAACATGGATGGTATCCACCCACCATAAATACCATATCTATCCAAAGTAAATATGTTCTTTGGAATCAGAATTCATAATCATTATAAGTGGAAAAAATTGCATTTGTTATTTATAAATCTTCAACAAAGTCATGGCAGATCAATAGCTTAAGCAGTGTGAGTTTTTCAAATGATAATAGTGGAGCAGAGATACATCGTGTTTGCCACCCCCTTACAACCCCACCTCCATTTCCATCCTCTTTGTTAACATTGATTAAGGGCTTGAGTTTATACATGGATGCATTGTAATTGTTGTTGGTATGTTTTTTCTTCTTCTTGCACATACATTTAAATTTAATTCACGGTAATATTGTATTTGTTGTGCTGAAATCCATATACACATGATTGCAATGATTTTAACTGATGTATTACTCACATCATGGTTGCTTTAATGTGGCAGCTTTCACGCATGAAGTCTATTAGTAATTTTTAACACAATAAAATAAGTAAAATAAATCATACATTTGTGATGTTTGAAGAATTTCTTTCTTAATTTGAGTTTTAGCTTATCATAAAGACTTAAATGTAATGATCCCATAGGTCATTACATAAAATGTTTTAAAGTGGAAAGATAGATTTTTAGTCATTTTAAAAGTTTCTCGAGATAGTTTAATTAATAAAAATACATATAATTTTTTCTATGAATACAAGTATCACAAACCATGATCTCATAATTAATTAATTAATAATTATAATGCTTAATTTAAATTTAGTTTCTCTTGTAATGCAATTTAATCACTTGTAAAATAATTATGAAAAGCGTGACATTAAAATACTCTCCAACAAGAAAATTTTTGTCCTAAAAAATTCACATACCAGGGAATAGATTTGGATATTTCTCACGTATCTTATCCTTACCCTCAAGCTTCCACATCCTATCTATCTCCTATAGTGTCACTCCACACTACCTTGACCAAACTGAAGGTCATGCCTCTAAGTTGTTTGATCTTTTGATCCTCTATCCTTGCGAGTCGAGTCTCAAGTCAAATCTTCACGCAGTTGCACCATGTCTAGTCCTAGGACATTTGTTCCTGACATACATGCTAGGATTTGCTTTTCTTTTTTGGATAATTTCAAATTAAAATCTTTAGGCTAATTAGTTTGTGGTTTATATGCCACAACATACATGTAAAGACATTTTGACCCATGATAGAATTAGAGTCACTCTTCCTGTCGATAAGAAACCAACAACGATGTCATCCACTACTATTCATCTTAGCTGGATTACACAAATAGAATCGAGCACTTTTCTTTCTTTGTGTTTTTTTCTTCGTTTTCTTCATCTCCTTTGATGTTACTATTTATTTTCCGTGGCCATATAATTTTTGATGTTGATGTGCATGTTAGATAGTTCATGATAAATTTTTTTGTAGTTCATCTTATTTATTTTATCGGCTTGGCTCATAAGAAATAAGTATTGTTCATATTTTAGAATCTTAAAGAACCCCTATTCCAATTTTTAATCCCTATGTTATTTATGAATTTTGTAAGTTCTCACATACATAATAAGATGTGAATGATACTTTCATTATTATGACGGATTTCATATCAATTACTTTGTCTTATCTATAAGAGAATATATATTCTTTGAATAAATTGATCAATTTACTCACGTGAAATAGGCTTTATTACTTCATCAAATGGTAGGTTCATTGGATTTTCTGCGAGACAACCAAGAAATTATTTTTTGATTAAAAGGTAAGTAATTCAATTATATAATAATAATAATAATAATAATAATAATAATAATAATAATAATGTATAACATAATAGATAAAGAGGTGGTATACCATTTTTTTAATTTTTTTTAGAATTTTTTTTTGTTTGATCTGTTCATTTGTATGTTGAAAATCAACTTGCCTTCAACATTTTGAGTTTTTCTATTTTTTCTATTTTTTTAATCTTTGATATTTTATTAGACAATTAAATCTTTTAATTTTATTATTTTTATTGCGATTGGATATATACACCCACTTTATTTTCTATATTGTATTGGGGTTGCTAACTCAATGGTAAAGTACTAGGCTTTTGCCAAATGAAGAAAGATAACAGCTTGTGAGAATTAGTAGTCCATATTTGATTAATATTATTTTAGGAATGTATATATTTTTCCTATTCTCTAGTTTTCTTGAATTATTCTTGTAATCAGGGAGACATCCTTTTGTTTCCTAAAACATGTGCTAGGAACTTTGTATATATTTCCAGTTGATTGATCCATGAATTATCAAATTCAAACCGTAATACCAAATGTAATGTCAATGTTAGGTTCAACATCTCTCGGTGGTGTTCCTTTTGATGTTGTTTTTGTTAGATACAAGGGGAGCTTGAAAGGATCAAGGTGCTGAGGCTCTTAGAAAAGGATGTGTTTTAGCTTTTACATGTCATTCAATTGAAGGCATGTACAATCTTTAGATGTCTAAGTGTTTCATCCTATGATCCATTGAATTGCATAAACATTGTTCATTGGCTAGCATTCATGGTTTTCATAAAAGTACATGTTTTGTGAAAAAGCTTTAAATTTTCATGATTGCATAAAAGCCAAGTGTTCAAGGTTTAAGTTTTGGAAAAACTATTTCACACTTCTTTAATCGATTACCAGTATATGATAATCTATTACTTAAGTTCTGATGAACACTTTAATCGATTACATCAATATCATAATCGATTACACTGCACAAATCACATAACAAGTCTTCATATGATAATTGATTATGATATGGTGATAATCGATTACTTGATACGTTTTTGAAACAAGACTTCTCGTGTTAATCGATTACATGGTGAGTTAATCGATTACTTTGCTCATGAATCTTTTCCAGAAATTTCAAGAACACTTTAATCAATTAAATATGTTATTAATCCATGATTTAATCGATTACATTCAGTTACAAGATTGGTAAATCATATGCATTCATATACATTGGATCATCAGACTGTCTCTCCATTAAACTTTGTTTGTAACTATCACAATAGGTTTCTTAAGGCTTGTCTAGAGTATGTTTCTCTAGAGGGAATAGTATAGAGATGATTCTCTATGTCTTGATTACTAAGAGTCCAAGGGAGTTAGATTTCTGATCTTAATCTAGGTTTGATTAAGGGTGATTGTGATAAGCTTGTAAGAAAAGAATATTGTGAATAGTGGAACTCTAACTAAGTTGATTAAAAGAAAGATGTAGCTTCACATGGGTGAGATGAACCAATATAAATCTTGTGTTGAATACTTTCTTTTTATACCTTCTTGATGTCATTATTTGTTATTCACTTGGATAATCTTTTCAGAATCAATAATCAACAAAAATATATTCAGCTATTGCTATATTTAAATTTTGGTATTTGATTGATTGAAAATTTTCAAAGGTTGTTTGTGATATTATCCTTATTCTGATTGTTTTAGAAAATTTTAATTAATCAAGAACAACTAATTCACCCCTCTCTTGGTTATTGTGTGTTGTTCATACTATTTTCAGTATTGGTTTACCATCGTTGGCTCCAAGCTTCAAGAGGGAGTCATGAATGAACGAAGATTCGAAGATGGATGAACGAAGATTCGAAGATGGAAAAATGGAAATATCTGTTAAAGGGTAACAAAGAAAGAGGGAAGAGAGTATATAACATAACTTTTGTTTAAAGTATTAAAAATATAACACAACAGTTGTTAAAGTATAAATATACATTTCCACTTCACATCTTCAAAAATCTCTCTATATATAAGTAACTAAACAATTATTCAATAGTTACGATTTCTAGTATCGATTTCTAGTATGATTCTTGATGATATTCACAAAAGAAAATTCTCTTTCAACAAATGCAATTAAAAAAGTTATATTAAATTAAAAGTTACTAATTATTGACTTTCCTTATAAAAAAAATAGCAATAAGATATTTTAATGTTATATTTATTTAGTTGACCATCCTTTTCAAATAAACATTGAAGGGAGTGAACATTTTAATACTTTTTTCTTTATCTCAAATATAAGAAAATATCAACAAATTAAATTTATCTTATTTAATGTTATTATCTCTAAAATATCTTTCTTTTAATTGAGATGTTAATTTCAATAACTCTTTTTTATTCATGATACCAAGTTCTAATGAAACATAAGTTGAACTAATTGTGGGTGAGATAAACATAAGTGAGATGAACTTGTTTATATATAGATTTTGCTTTTTCATTCAACCATTAGACAATAATTTAACTTAATTAATTTTGTCATCTTTCCAATTGTACAATGAAAATAATTTCAATCCCCAAACAATTAAAAGTTAGAGAGTGAGGAACAAAAACTTACTTTTAATTGAAATTAGTACAATTAAATGTGAGTCAATTTATTTGAACATATATTTAATATCTAATATATATTATAAAAAGAAACTTGAGAAATTAATGGGGACATACCGTGTTGAACCTGCATTCGTCCCTAAATGCAAGAAAGGGATAATTGGAGCATTTAAAGGAGGGAGGTGAAAGTGACGTCACTACCCACTTCTTCACTGATATAGCATGAACCAAAACTAGTACATGCTAAAAAGCTTATTTTACTAAAAGAAATACTAATAATATACTCTTTCACACACTCTTTTTGAACCTTTTTTTTATTTGTCAAAATTTATTGGAAATTAAAAAAATTGTGAGTTTAACGTATTATTTAATGATTCATGATTTTGTAGTTTTCAATAAATTTTAACCAATGATAGAGTGTGGTAAGAGAAATATATAACTTACCAAATTTTCTTATTTATCATGTAACATTTACTCAGTTTTAATATTTATTACAGCTTAGAAATATAAAAAATAACAATTAAAATTATATTTAATCCCTTAAATCCCTAATTGATGGTGAAAGGTGACCGGTGCTATATGGTTTGTGGTTGTTTAGTCATTGTGTATGCTGGGCCAATGAATTTCTGCTTAGGTTCATGAGGACGGGTTGGGATTTAAGGGGAGATTTAGAGGGAAGCAAAGAAACTTATACTTACATATTGAATGAGTGGCGGTAAATGATGGGATCACAAGGGAATTAATAGTTCAATTAGTATAAAGGGATGGGGTTTTTAATTTCTTGAAAGGCAAAAATGGTGTGAGAAGGTGGACATAAGAATGATGTGTGAATAAATAAGCTTTGCATGAAGTGCGTGGTGAAAGTTTAATTTTGTGATCCCAAGGCAGCAAAATGGATGCAGCATGAATATAAGTGCTGGTTTCTGGAGAAGACATTGACAACGTGGACATAGATTTGGGGATAACTAAACTCATAATATTCTCTCTAGTCACAATTATAAAACTCAAATTAAAAGTGATATTTAATTAATTTTATAAGACCCGATCCATTATGCTATGTATTAATTAATTTTAAACTAAAATATTTTTAATTGAGATTATAAGAGAAAACAATTAGAAGAAAGAGAAAAATGAATATTAATGATAATGATATTTTTTAAAAAAAATATTATTATTAACTAAATTAATCATTTAATTTTGACCTTGATGAATAAATTAATTAAATATTATAAATAAGACAGAGGATATCTTTAAGAGAACATTTGTGCTGGAGATAATTTAGTATAATAACACTTTTATTCCTCTAAAAAAATATTCTTATGATTAATCAAACTTTTTTTTCCCTCCAAATCACACCTATTTAATGAAAAGGGACAAAAATAAAATCCATTAAGATGGTAACTAACTGATATTATTTATTTATTAAAAATTAATTTTAGAATTTCATGCGAATTTGGAATTATAGTCTCATCCAAGTATTATGGACCAGGTTGTTTAAAATTATAAAAACACAATTTTAAAATAATCGCTTTTCAAAAAAGTGTTTTTTTAATAAGTAGATATAATTCATTTATTAAAATAAGCAGAAAATTATTTTTTTAAATAGAAGCAGATTAGACAAACAAACTAAGAAAATAAAAAAGTTATTTATTTTATCAAAATAAACACTTTTTTCAACTTTAGTTGCAAGTTTAAACAAAAACAAAGACTTGGTATTCGTTGCAATTGGTACACAAATAGGAAGAAGCAATCCTAACACAAGAATTTGGTTTGCCTTGAATTGAGCACCCTATTGGCCATTCAAAAAATGCATATAACCTGATATTACTCCATACATGAATCCGCTATATTCACTTCAAAAATCCCTTAACATAAATCATATGCCATGCAGAGCCAAACATGACTATACATTTGTTCATATGTGCATGTACTAAGATAAACAAAAAAATAATTAAAAAAAATGAATTTGACATTTTTGTAAGGCTAAACATGATATACTTAACTTTCGTAGACTGAAAGGTCTGTCCCTTTTACTTGAGATACAGGTGTGATAAACCTACTCAATTGTTCTGATGTAAAAACTCCAACTGCTCTAGAGCTGTATTGAGTAGTAGAATATGAATTTCTGTAATTTACAACAATAACCATTGGGTATCGCTTCTCTAAAATTAAATCAACTACATAACCAACAGATGTTGTAGTCGTAACACTGGGAGGAGGGCTTCTCATCAATGTTGTAAGTGGAGCATCCAACTGCATTGTAAATTCATTCAATAATGAACATTAGTATTGATCATGTCTCTGTATTGTGTCCATGTTAGACATGTGCACATGTCCAACAGAAGCACACACAATCAGGGATAGCGGTAAAATGAGGCAAATTTGTTTCATGAAGACTCAATTTGGGCAACAGGATAAATCAATAGTTAAAATGGATGAAAATGAAGTCAATGGATGAAAATGAAATCATTATTATATAAACACTTTCGATAATAAGTATGACCATATATAATTATAAGAGTAAATAGCTATTTTCGTCCCTGAATGTGTAGAGATCTGACAAATTTGTCCCCGAAAGATGGAAATTCAAATTCTTGTCCTTAAAAGTAAAAAAAGGTGTGACAAATATATCCTTCTGTTAATTAAAAGAGTCTACATGACACATTCAAGGACAAATTTGTCAGCGCTCCACATATTCAGGGACGAATTTGCTCTCTACCCAAAATATAACTTTTTTTATCGGCAAAAATAATATATATATATATATATATACATATACATATATATATATATATATATATATATATATATATATAAATGACAAAGAAAAAGCAGTACAAGAAGTACTATAAACAAAGACAAAACAGACAAGTAGCTCAAGACCTTTGGCAACCTAATACATGAGAACCCAAAATATAACTTAATCTTCATATTCTTCCTTTTTTAATCATTGCAAGTATAAAATTATAATAAACACTTAAAATTTAGAAAAGCAAGCATAAGTTAAAACAAACATAATAATAAACATAATATTGATTAATAAAAATAATTTGTTTGTTGCTCTGAAATTTCTATTGTAACAACATTAGGTAATGAAAAAATCAAGTTGGGTCTCATTTTTTTTGTAAGAATTAACTTAATGGCTGTGCATTTTTGTTTGAGTCTCATATTTTGGGTAAGCTACTGTCATAATAGAAATTTAAAAGCAAAAATATGAGATAGTACCTTATCCAAAATATGATACTCAAACAAATTAAAGTGCATAATCATTAAATTAATCCTTACGAAGAAATGAGACCAAACTTGATTTTGTCATTATCTAATGTTGCTACAATAGAAATTTCATAGCAAGAAATAAATTATGCTTATTAATCAATATTATACTTATTATGTTTGTTTTAACTTATGTTTCTTTTTCCTAATTTTTAAGTGTTTATTATAATTTTATGCTTGCAATGATTAAAAAAGGAAGAATATGAAGATTAAATTATATTTTGGGTAGAAAGTTGACAAATTCGTCCCCAAATGTGTAGAGCGCTGACAAATTCGTCCTTGAATGTGTCACTTAGGCTCTTTCAATTAACGGTAACGGACAAAAGTTAACGGAGGGATAGATTTGTCACACTTTTTTCACTTTCAGGAACAAAAATTTGAATTTTCATCTTTCGGAGACGAATTTGTCAGCGCTCTACACGTTCAGGGACCAAAATGGCTATTTACCCTAATTATAATCATAAAAACACGATTAAAAATTTTGTATAATCATAAAGATGTTATAAAAGTGCCAATATAAACTTTAAATTATTACAAAAACTAAAGTAGAAACGAGGAAAACACTAATTTCAATCACTTTTGAACCCTTTGGGATTGCTTTGGTCTTTTGTATGATAAAAAATTATAATAGTTAAAATGACAAATGAAGCCTAAAAATATAAAAATCATAGTTAAATCTGAACTCAATTATAACTCAAGCCAGTTACTGAAAGTCGAAACCCAACTCCATATAACCAGCTTTTTTTTTTGGGTTAATGATCACAACCAACCCTAATATGGTCAAACCATTGCAGGTTGAGTTGGATAGGGTTTTAAAAGACAAGGTTTCTATTAGATATAAGGAAAAGGGGAGTTTAGAATATTAGTTAGTTAGGGGGTTAGTAAGTTAATAAGATAATGTATGGGAGAAGGAGGCTGCTATGCACCACTATCCAAGATTGATGACCATGTATTCCCCCTGATTTGGCTGCTATTCAGCCACAATTTGTGCAATACAAAATTGTGACTGTGTTTCTTGTATTAGAGCGGCCATCAGCTGCGACGCTCAAAAAAGCACTATAGCATTGCTATTTGTTGCCTCGATAACAATGTGTACACTATAAAACAGAGGACACACCCCCTCCGCACATTAACCATGTGCATAATACACTTAATTCTCAACTAGTTAAAATTCCCACACAAGAGTCTATCCATTCTATATAACTCAAGAAGAGGAGCTATAGCATTGTACCACATAAGTTTCCTCTTAAAATTACAAGCATACAACCTAATCCTGCCAATTATCATTAACCGAAAGAATTCAGTAATATTGTTGAAGTACCCCAAATCACAAGAAAAATTAAAAATAAAAACTAACATGTTCTTTCATATATACAGATAGTACTTTAGTTATACGTTATAATTCAAGGGGTATATTCAATGGGCCAAGACAAAAGGTAGGCAGCTTTCCCACAATCTTATTTGCTTCTCTCCGTGTCATTGACTTGAGGAATAAGTTCATCAATTAAAGATTGTAGGATTCTGCATGCATATATTTATAGTATAACACTATTTAATGAAATGTTAATCTTACAAAACAGATATTCCAAGCTAACCAAAAATACCTGGTTGCAGTCTTCACGATGTAACAGCCCTGTACAATTTCCCCACTCATCTACAATAGGAACAACTGCTTCATGAAAAAAACGCATCACTACTTTCCTCAGCTTTATGGTACCTTGTAGTGGCCGTGTTGCTTCAAATTGTATCATATAATTCTCAACCGGTTCAGAAGGTGAAACCTAAACCAAGAGAGACCTCAATGAGACAAAATACAAGTTATCCAAGCATAAACTACCAAAAATAAAATGCGGTGTAAATCAAACAGTCAAGCCCAAGACATGACAAACATGTGAAAGTTATGAACATACATGCAGATATAAAGGTATGAAAATCTTCTAAATTTTTAGCTTTTAGATAAACTTGTTGCTTTAACCACACACCTTTATATGCATGTACAAACAAGTAAAGCATATTTTTAATATTAGCCCAATGCTACCTTGTGCAAAGGATGTCAATGAAACATTTGGTAAATACCTCGGGAAGTAAGTTAGGACTGAATAATGACTTTGAGAATCCCAACATCGCCTCAATACGATAAGCAACCTATATTAAAAAAGCATGGCCATACAATTAAGAACCTGAATTACTGAAAGCATATTAACATTTTAGAAAAATTACATACAAATGAATATCATACTGTTCAGAAGAAATCACTTCCTGACAACATTTGACAACTATATTACCTATGATCCATAGTAATATTATATTTATAAAAGAAACACTACGATATACCAAAAAATTTCAACGAGCTACGGCTTTGCAAAAGGGAACTTTCTTTGCATTCTTAAAAGGATACTAGATAGGTTGAAGAAACTGTTGGTCCAAAAATGTACTATGATTGGAAAAACACTAGATATACAAATCAAGGTTAAGACTTTTAACATTTAATGACGGGATTTATTCAAAATGACGATTTTTGTAGACCACTGCATTACATACCATGCCCCCACGACTTGTCCAGGATATGCCCTTCCATCTTGAAACAATCTCAGTAAGAGTTTTAATGGCAACATTAACCTGGCAAAGATACACAGATGCAGATAACATAAAAAAGTTGAGAATTATTAACTTCCCAATGCAAATGGTATATATTTGTATACCTTTCCTTTTATATATTAAAAAAATAATAAGGGAAAAAAAAACTTTTCCACCTCAATGTCAATGGCCAATAGTAAGAAGGAAAAATACCTGGCCAGCATTCAGTGCTGCTTCCATGAGAAGGTGATCAGCTTCTTCTTGAGCAACTAATAATATGGTTCCTGCTGAATCTGGCCAAATCCGTTTATGCAATTTTTTAACTAGATCATAATCTCCAAGAAAAGCAAAGGCACGCATCATGGAAAGATAGAGGTGAGGCTTTGGCCTCAACTCTGGATTCAGACCAGCCTGCTTCAATATTTCTCCAAAAATACACAGAGCACCTAAATGCCCAAAGATTAATTGATTAGAAGAAGAACAAAATGCAAATTCATGACTTATTTAATGAGATAAAAAGATGGGGCAGAAGAACAAAGAGTACCATTTTGTTTGAATGGAGGAAAGAAATAAGAGAGAAAAATAGTGGAGAATAATCTATACATCTATACTAATAATATAGGAAATACACCCATTTGGTGTACACATTTTATTAGACAGTTTTATCCTTAAACCACTTCTTAAACTTCCATGTTCTTCTAAACGAGTAACTGCCCAGTACTTTTATATTGTCAAATGTTTTTCTTCTCTGTCACTTTTTTTATTAACTTTATTTAACTTCTGATTTTTTTTTTATTTTTTATTTTTATTATCATATAAAATATTTAGAGAGGCAATGAGTGCCTTCTTCCCCTAGTATGCATTGTTTGGATGGACAGAAATGCGAATTTTCTCTATGTTTTGTTTGGATGGGTGAAAGAGTGAATAGAAAGAAAGAGAATACAAATATACAGTTTTGCCCTATGACCTTATGTAGGGAAGAGTAATACGAAATGTAAGATAAAATATAGAGTTCTAGGGGGCACACAAAAGAACAGAAATGCGAAAAATATCTCCATTGTGTTTTAACTTGCCCAAGAGTTTAACTTATCCTAGTGAATAGATATGACCCCAGTATACATGACTGTAAGTTAATTTTTTTTCTCACAATTTAACCTAGAAGAACAACAGCAGTAGAATAATATTTTGACACTTCAATTCAAGAGACAAGAAGAATCCATTAATTCTGTAGGCATAATTTCAGTTGTTAGGCACCCCTTAGGATTAGGAATATCTTAGAATCTTACTCTACTTGTCAATAGAAAAGGAACTACCATGAACATTTAACTTTTTACTCATTCCTGAAACAATCACTATGCCACTAAAGAAACTCAACTAATGAAAGCATACCCTTAACTGAGCCACATTTTAGAAAAGCATCAACTATTGCAGTGTAAGCAGTTCTATCAATGTATAATTCACAACGAGATTTCATTTCCAGCACTATTTTCAGAACTGAAGCAAGATCCTTCGTCCGCCCAAAACCCTGCATTAAAGAGGGAGAGAAACTGAGAGATGCTGGAGAGCCAGCCCACACCCAAACCAGCAATAGGATTTATAATAGGCCAAAACTAAAACAAATATTCAAAGCATATCAGTTACATGAATATTTATAAGTGAACAACTGAACATTAATATCCATTGAAATAAAACAACTGGAAGTAACTGAAAACAACTACGGACACTACCTATCAAAAAACTTCTTCAAAATAAAGCAAAATTTGAACTGATCAACTTACAGTTGTATATTATAACAAATTGCATGTGAACAAATAAGAGAAATCTCACCTTAAGCATTGTTGTATATGTAACAATATCTGGAAACAGATCATCATTGCCGAACGTCTGTGCTTTGCCCAATAAATATCAAAGATTGAAAATTCAAAACATTTTCATATTTCACTACCAAAGGAAGATTGAACTTAAATTTCAAATAATCCTACCTTCATTTCCTCAAAAAATTGCATTGCAGCATCAAACTTTCCACTCTCAACACATGCTAAAATTAGTGTGTTATATGTGAGCCTGTCAGGCATTATGCCTTGACGTAAAATTTCATTGAGCATGTTTATGGCAGTGAGTGGACAACCTGAGTTTATGTAGCCCTAAATTTTGGAAAAAGGAAGCATTCGAGATTAAATTCCATTGTGACTAATATTTGCAATCCCTAATACTGCAACATACTATTCATAATGAAGCTTTCTTTCTTTCAAGATTATGGATCAGAGCAAAACCTTCATTAGTATGTTGTATACTGAGACTGAAAAGTTGTCACCTTCACGAAACACAAAACCATAACGGGCAAGGAGACCATTTGCACGACGCAAGTCTCCTGCACTATAGCATTGCAAGTAAAACATCACCAGTCAACATAAAGTTCTCAAAATATCTTGATAGACCTAAACCAAAATCAATTAGCACTTAAAAATTGAAAATCAACAACATTTCAATCAAGCATGCCATCTTATTCTTTAGCTATTCCATACAGTTGCATGCACATGTATGAGCATGCAATACTGTAGTGCAAACTGAAAACACCAAAAGCAAAATTTTCATGCACAAAAAGATCACAAGAAAATAAGAAGCATGTACTTTCAAAGACTAGAAATTCTCAAAAGGAAAACTTTATAATGTGGCAGACAGCAGAGATCAATAAGCAATAACAAATATTCCAATAACACCCAATGGCCAATTGTCCATATGCTAAATTTATCTACAGTTCCAGAAAATCAGTCAGATTACATGCCAAACTACCAGACTGTCTGACTAACCTGTTTTGATTAAGGCATTTAGCAGACCAAAGATCAATGGAGCTGACAAGTTTGGACTTCCTATGGCAGTGCCATTTTCCATAGTTTCAAGCAATTCAAAAGCCTCGTCAACTCTTCGTGCCTCGCCTAATCCCTTTATGTGCATTTAAAATAAAATTCCAATCAAGAGAGTGCAGCATTGAATGGTTAGATTAAAAAAGAGACACTATCAGTGAGAGTGTGAGACTATAAGGGTACATTTGGCGGGGTTTAGAGGAAAAGGAAAGAGACAGCTAACTTTTACATCTTTCAAAATGAATGTCATAAAATGATTGTAAAACTATGAGATAAACAGAAGAATCCTTTCATTTCAAAATATCCTCAAATGAGAGAATACATAGTTGAGGGGATGTCATGTGTCCATGAACATTGTGAATGTATTACATACACCACATTAAATGCTTGTTCAGACTTACGAGATCCAAATGAACCAAACCAGACTGTAAACCTAATCGAATTGTACTACAAAAGATCCAAACCTTTTAATAACCTCATCACTCTCACTCAGACTCAAACTCACATTTGATTTTTCTCTCAATATTTTTGTGATTTTTGTCTCGTTTGTTTTGGTTCAATGTGTTCAATGTTTTTTCTGGATCCTGGAGAGAATTTCTGAACTAGGTTTTGTGTGATGATAAAGATTTGTTATGTTTTGGTTTTGACTTGTTATTATCCTTTATTTGCTATAAATTTCAAGGATGAACTTTATTATATCATCTGATACTGCTGCAAAAGAAGGAAAAATAACAGAAAGGCACAGATAGAGAAAATAAGAGCAAGCTACCCTAAGTCAGAGATGAATCTCTAGACTCCCAATTTCATTCCAAAATATTCCATACCCCATACAACCACTGCCCTTTCTCTTATAACAGAATCCACTCACTGTTTCTCACTCCTCTAACTAACTCAATTCCCACTCACAAAGCACTACAGCACTAATTCTGAATGGACTATATGACCCTCTTGGGCCTACGTGTGTAAACCTTAAAAGGTTTCTCACTATTGGGCTGATTCCTTTCATCATCTCTGAATTTTTCAACTGTTGTGGAGTGACTCCTCTCTGGGTTTTGCTGGATTTGAGTTATTCAAGTATACATATGTTTACTGTAAAAATATAGTATCACATAAGCATAAAGGACTAGCCAGAATCTAGCTCTCACTAAACATAAAGTTTACTGTTAACTCAGAGCTGGTTTACAATACTAAAACCAGTTGAAAACTGGTTCATAGAAGTAGAATGAAGTCATGAACTAAAACCAGTTCACAAAAATAAAGAACCAAATCGGTTCAGTTCTTCAAAGGTGTTCATAGAAGTAGAATGAAGTCATGAACTAAAAACCAGTTCACAAAAATAAAGAACCAAATCGGTTCAGTTCTTCAAAGGTATAACTAGATTGGTTCGGTTTGACAGAACATTATTTCAAGTTCAGCTTAGTTTTTTATGCTGAACCTGAACCATGAAGGACTATTAATAACAGGCGCATTACTTGACTTCTGTATTTTTTATAAACAAATATACGTTGTTTCTTTGAATTCTTTCTCAGTCCATTTTTCAAGGAAAATCTATTTCTATTTACTTGTCAACTTAAAAGTTCAAGACAATATTAATTACTATGAATCTTCTCAATTACGTCCTTACTTATGTTAATCTTAAATATTTTTTCACTTATCATAAATAAAGAGAAATAATAATGAAGTCAAATCAGGAAGTTAAAAATTCTAATAAAACAAGAAGAGTCGGCAGTGTATGTAACATTTATTCTTTTATCCAATCACAAACCCCCAAGTATGGTAAATTTGTTAACTTTTATCAGAGTAAATATTGTATGCAATGACAATGTAAAATGTTTTCACTGACATCCAATTACAGATTATCGTATATGATAAGTTTTTTTAAAACAAAAAAGAGGCTATGCTAAGACATCAGAGTGGCTGAAATGATCCCAACTAGGTTGCACCACCTCTAGCACCTATCCTTTGCTGCATAGCCTGAATCCATGATAAGTTTGTTGACTTCAACAACAATTACCTTAAACTTCATACTCCCACCTACCATGATTTTTTATTGGTTGAAAATAAAAGTACACTAAGGGTCCGTTTGATTTGTTATAAAACTATAGTACTGGACAGGAGAAATATTTTTGTTTCATGTTTGATTTGAAAAATATTAGGGGACAACACAAATCAAGCATATGAGGACAAGACAAAATCTTTATTTTCGTTACTCAAAAAATCATGTGACAACTTTTTGTCCCAAGTACAAAGTATTATAAAGACATATATATCCCTATTTCTATCTCTTTAAATACCGAAAAAATAGTGACTAACCAATGTAATCATTTTAAAAAGGAAACACTGAATTTTTTCTATTCTAGTCTCTCTTTCTTTTTATTTCAGTAAACACATTAAATTTTATATAAATTGTATTAAGATAATTAATATTAGGTCCGTTTGATTTGTTAAAAAATGTGATACTGGACAGGACAAGAAGAACAACACAGGACAAAGATATAAGTTACAAGACAATTTATTATCTGTGTTTACTAAAATAATATAAAATTTACTAAAATACCTAATATTAATTATCCTAATACAATTTATATCAAATTTATTGTGTTTATCGAAATAAAAAGAGAGAGATTAAAATAAAAAGCATCCGGTGTTACCGAAATAAAAAGAGAGAGAGATTAGAATAAAAAAAAAATCTGGTGTTTCCTTTTTAAAATGATTATGTTGGTTAGTTACTATTTTTTCGGTTATTAAAGAGATAGAAATAGGAACATATGTAATTTTTAATATTTTTTAGCTGGGACAAAAAATTGTCTCATGATTTTCTAAGTAACAAAAATTATAGATTTTGTCATGTCCTCATCTGCTTGATTTGTGTTGTCCTCTAATCTTTTTCAAACCAATCGTGGAACAAAAATATTTGTCTTGTCCACTTACTTGGGACAAAAAGTTATCCCATGATTTTTTTTAGTAACAAAAATTATAGATTTTATCTTGTCCTCATCTATTTGATTTGTGTTGTCCTCCAATCTTTTTCAAATTAAGCATGGAACAAAAAAGTTTGTCTTGTCCAGCACCATAATTTTTAATGAATCAAACAGACCCTAGTATTTTAGTAGATTTAATATAATTTTACTTGTGTTGTCCATTATTCGTCAAACAAGGTACAAGATAAAAAATTGTTATGTAACTTGTACCTTTGTCCTGCGTTGCTCTTCTTGTCTTGTCCAATACCATATTTGTAACAGTACATGATTACATGGAAATTAAACTCTTTATAATAACTATCTTAAAATCATATCCACGATAATTTTTTATTAGTTTATAGGATAAAATCTGTAACATTGATAGTGCATAGATATTAAATATCAATTGAGCATAAGCAACAATTACAGTCCTGAATCAACAACTTCTATATCGGAGTTCTTATCAAATGTCCAAGCATATACAATAGACAACTTCTTTAACTAAAAACGAAAGATTTTTTTACTTGAAATCAACATTTAAGTTACCTTTATTTCATCCAAACACAGCTCTAGTTATAGGGTACTTAAGCCATGAGGCTCCCCTACTTAACGGACTAATCTTTTTTATTGGGCTCTCTTCATGTGCTTAATTAAGTCCTTACAATTGATGCTTTTGTTGAGAGCCAAGCTATGCAAAAGACTACCTATAGGTTGGATTAAAGGCAATAATGATAGGTGAGTGAAGCCATCAAAGGGAAAAGAGCTACCATCCATGTCAAGTAAATAAACTCATTGATGTGGTACTTAAGCCATGAGGCTCTCCCACTTAGAGCATCTACAATGCATAGTTGCTTATATGAGTTGCTTATCATAATTTTGTGGGCCTTATAATTTCATATAGATTTAAACATTTTAAACAAAAATTCACTCTAATGCTAAGATTGCTAAAGTGACTGCTTAAATTAATTTTATGGGGTCTTAAAACGCTTGAAAATATGTTATTTATGGTAAAACTTAAGCAATATTGCTTAAAGTTAAGCAACTCATGTAAGTACCCCCATTGAAGATAGTCTTAATGGACTAATCTTTTACTCTACTAGTGTGCTTAAATCTTAACAAACTACTTAATTAAAAATAACAGCATTCTAACAAAGAAAAACAAAGCAATGCAAAATTTGAAAATTAAAAAGGAAATGCGGAAAGTATGAACATTAATAATATAATATAATACCTTCAAAAGCGTGGCATAGGTGACAGTATCCACACCAGAACCATCGCGTTTTTTCATCTCATCAAATATTCTAATCGCCGAATCCATGTCACCGCATCGAACACAAGCCTCCACCACCGCGTTCATCACAATCGTGTTCAGCTTCCCGAAATGCTTCTTCGCAAACTCAACCTCATCCAAAATCTGCACCAAAACCAACACATTTCACACAAAAATCAAATTTTTTTAAAAAAAATCGGCATTTTCTTTTTTGGTATCGTTTTTCGGTTTACCTGGCGAAGTTGTTTCCGGCGAGTGAGTTGAACAATGCGCGAAGTAAGGTGCCGGAGATTCTTCGGTTCCAGAGGAGTGGCGGTTTTGACCAAACGACGCTGTGTTGGAGCGGAAGAGGCACGGACGCGCGACGAATGACGTGGCTTGGAGTGAAGTGCATAAGTGAAGGGAGCGAAGACGTGAATGTGAGTAGTTGTTCGAAGCATTTTTAACGGTTATATAATTGGCTAAGGCTTCTTCGGTTTCGCTACTACCCATTCGCCATGGAATTCGCTCTCTCTCTCTCTCTCTCTCTCTCTCTCTCTCGCTCTTGTGTAATCTGTAATAGTGAGATCACGGAGTTGTGTTGGATGGGTGTGTGGTGGAAATGGGATGTTGGGCTTTCTAACGTTGTGGGCCATACTGACTAGCCCAAAGAGAAGTGACAATAGTATGTTGGCATTGGTTTCCTATACCATTCTATTTTTCTTCGATATTACCCTTTGTTAAAAGCTTAAGAAGCTATCAGTAAGCCCAGATGAATTGCTCAATCAGTAAGTTAAAATAGATTTTATGAAATGATTTAAAATAATGACGTATGTAGGTCTTAAAGCTACAACCTTCGCATTATTAACATTACGCTTCAACTAATTGAGCTAAATAAGCTAATTATTTTAAAAAATAATGTCGTTATATATAACACTAAAATTTTTAATGTATATTTAGTATACATATAAATTTACATAATAAATTTTGTAACAATTAATTTTGATCTAATAATTAATATATTTTTTTACATTAAAATTAATGTATTTTTTTACATATAAAAATCATAGTTTTAAATAAAAATCATAGGTTTGATAAAAAATTTATATATGTATTAATTATTTTTTAATATAATTGACCTTTTAACTTAGTTGGTTGGAGCGTCGCATTAATAATGTCCAAAAGGTTCTTAAGCTTTTCATAAAGGGCAATATCAGTATTGCCAATGTTTTAAAAATCGAACTGATGACTGACCCGGTCAGAGTATTGGGTCATTGGATCAGTGGTTGAACCAGTGGGTCACTGATTAACTCACATGACCCAGTCAGTGGTCGAACCAGTGAATCACTGATTGACTCGTATGATCATATCAGTGGTCGATCTGGTTGGTCACTGATTGACCCGCATGACAATGTCTTAAAATATTTTAAAAATCATGAATTAATATTATTCCATAACAGAGATAATTAGATATCAAAATGTTAAAAAAAACATCATTATCTAAGTTCAAACAAACAAGTAACATATATCACAAACATAAGCTAAATAAAATAAATTTAAGAAAAAAATCATAAATAAAAAATTATAAAATATTAATTCTCACCCAATAACTCTTATTTATACTCAATTTACTTTTATTCTATATTAATATTATTAACAATTTATGAGTATTTTGAAAACAGATTTTATATGCCTAAAAAAAACTCACATTTACATACACCACTTATTCACAAATAACAAAGTTCAAGACTTAAAAATATAATCACTTAAATTAAAACTCAAAACTTTGTTAAGAAAAAAAATATTTTAAAAAATAGTTTCATATTTCCACATGTAAAATCAAATTTTTGGAACTCAAAGGAGTGTACTCAAATGCAAGTCTGCAACAACTCCTTGTAACACCTCGACTTACCATTTTGTTATTATTGATTTTTAATGAAAATTCTTTTCGATTTGCTTAAAAATATCAAACCACAAATTTCCATTACTGAGCAATATTTATAAATCTGAAGTAATATATATAATAAGATTACAAACTGACATTGGTTTTATTACATAGTACAACTAATTCAAAACACTCTGTAACAAAAGAATACATCTTCAAACATATCATCTTCAAACAAAATCATCTTCTTGTAAACAGCTAGTAGTATTTCTTTGCTGTTCATCTGCTCGCCCGAATAAAATTGAGGTCATAGCAGGTGTCAACCACAGACACAAAACATAGGGTAAGTTTATGATAAACATAATTTAAGCAACAGAATATATTCAATATGCAGGTATTCATAACAACATCCTCAAAGATGCATGATTCTCTTAGACTCTTATCATGATGCATGATTCACTTAAACTCTTTCAATATTTGGTACCAATTGTCAAGATAGCCCCATCCCAGTGGCACAAAACTTATCCGATCAGTCAGGGTATTGCAGTGTTGCAATAGGAAGGTCACCCACACTTCATGTGATCATCATGGGTGGCGTGGTTCTCACTGCAAAAGTTCCCCCAAGCTCAGACTCCTCTTGTCTGAACGCACAGACTCAGTTTAGCTATTTGACATACCTCCTCTTGAGGTAAATAACACGGATTAACCCCCGCCAGGCATATGCATATGAGACATATGAAACTGATTCACTTATTTCATAACTCTTTTCATTAACTCATATTTATTTTCAACATTAGTTCTTCAATCACTGTCTCATACATATTTTACTCAGAAATTCAACATAAAGTATAGAACTCAACTTTATATTCATGTATAGAATCTCAGCATATCATTCAAGTACAGAGATTCATAGAAAACACTCAACAACACATGGAATTTAGAGAAATTCATAGAAACACTCAGCAACACATGAACTTCAAACACTTATTTAAACACATATCTTTATCATAAAGCTTCCCTATACATACTTATTCAAACACAAGTAATACTTAAATTATCTTTACCATAAAACTTCCTCATACATACCTTGTAACCTCTTAATAAGCTTGTCTTTTTCTTCCTTTAAAGCTTGACAAACTTTCCTAAAGTTGCTAGCCTTTTCTACACGTGATCTTCAAGGAGATGTGGAGTCTTTTTCTCACTTGATTTAGGCTTTAATAAGGGAAGGATGAAAATGAAATGAAAGAGGTATGAGGGAGAGCTTCATGTGAAAGTGTGTAGGAAAATGTCTTGGGAAATGACTTGCACTTAAGGACCCATTCACCCCTTTATATAGTGGTTGGAAAATGATATAATATTCATGGACATTTCTACCCTTCCTAACTATTTACTCTCATTTGGTTGCATTGTAACTAAATTTCATGTCATTCCATTTCATTTTAACTAGATTCCTTATGATTCCTTTACTTTATAAGAAAAATCTTCTAGGTTTATCATTCACCTTACAAGTGTTCTACCACTTGTCTTCATCATAAGGCTTCCTTTGACAAGTGCCCACTTAGTTGGCATGTCTTGAAGCTTCTCCAATTTTCCTCCTTGTTCACGTGAACTACCAAAGGAGACAAGAGAAGATTTTTCTTCTCATCTTGTGTACATATGTTATGGCTTCTTCCAAGTGTCTCTTCACTTGTCATGACCTTTACAAGTGACTTATTCATGAATCTTCTCCTCCCTTCTACACCATTCTACACGTGAACTTCAAGCTAAAGGGGAAAGGAAGACAAATTTTACTTCCTTGAATGCTACATGTGTCATTTTTGATGATGAATAAAAATCTAATTCTAATTATATTTTTCCACATGACACTTTCTTGTAAGAAGTCAAGTTTGATTTGAACTCTTTTACCTAATAATAGAACTCTAGAGATCTCCAGAAATTGACTTCAATGACAGTTAAAATTACTTACAAGCAGTTTTGTATAAAGTGATACACAACCTTGCATACGAGATTGCTTTTATCTTAATTATGATTGGTTGTACTATTTTTGATCATCAAAATTACTAAACCATTTTATTAAATAAATCTGAACACCCCACAATTTAAAGAAAATTCTATAGATTCTATTTATTATTTTTCCATATTTTTTCAATGCTTCAATTCTTCTGACTAATGTTTTAAAGTTATCACCTTATAAAATTCATAGAAATTCTATTCTAGAGTTTCTTGTCACAAATTATTTTGATATTCTGCCAGTCAAGAGTATTCTGTAATTTCATCAGGTTCTCACAAAATCTCTAAGGATATCTGGTCATTTCTGGCCTGAAGGATATTATAGTAAATTCATCATTCATCCTAGGGGCATAATTGTCATTTCTACCATAAAATATCTAGCCAAAAATATCTAAGGGTATTCTTGTCATTTCTAAAATATCCAAGGGCATTTATGTAATTTCAATCTTAAAATATCTCACTAAAATATCTAGGAGCATTTTTGTAATTTCTGATTTAAGGAAAGGGTAATATGGTCATTTCTCTTCAAACATTTTCTTAATGTCTCTAATTGATATTTTCACCCAATTAATTCAAATATAGACCAGCCAGATTTCTCATAATCTAATACTTACATCAAGAATAATTCATATAACGTATATTTGCAGTTATTGAAATTTCAGGGTGTTACACTCCCCACCCCCAAGAATAACTCCTCGGTCCTTGGAACCACTCCCCCACCCCCCTAAAAAAAAGAAAATTTTGTTCATTCATTGCAGCTCCCCAAAGAAAACTTGGTTGCAGCCCCCCCTCTCAACCCACCACCCTACCCATCCACAGAAACCCCACACCGAACACCCCCCAACCATGAACACAAAACACCCCCACGGCGAACAGGCAAAGCCTATACCACCCCACCCACAAAAATGAAACCCACCCAGCCCCCCTCCCCAAACAAAAACGTAACCCACCCAACACCCCCTAATCATTGTTAATGAAAACCACCCCACCGCACCTCCAACAGTTACGCCCTTCACCCCACCCCACCCCACCCCCAGTGACGTGAACAAGCCACAACCACCGCTATGGACAAAACCCCACGCCCCCTGGACGAAAACCAAACCGCGACGTGAGTGCGTGGAGGGAGAAGGTGGGGCGCCGTTCCAGAAGAGGTTTTTTTTTTTTTTTTTTTAATATAAAAATAGTGACCCGGTCCGGTTCGTCAGGTCGGCGGTTGAACCATGAACACGGTCAAGTCACACCGGATCGAAAGCATGGTTGATCCACTGCCTGACTCGACCCGGTCTAGTCACCGGGTCGCGATTGGACAGGTCTGACCGGCCGGGTGGGTCCGGGTTTTAAAAAATTGAGTATTACACTATGCAATTAGAAAATACAATGAACACTTATGCAAATAAATCAAGAGGGGGGTGAATTGGTTTTACCTCAGAGTTTTAAAATTTCTTTTCAAAATTTATAATAGCGGAAGACTTCAAAAGGATCGTATCAATTTAAAACCAATTAGAAATCAATTTACTTCATCAATCAAATTACTCTTGTGCAGTAACCAAGTTTATATGATGAAAAAATTATATACTTCAAGAATTTAATGAAATAAAAACTTAAATCTAATGCACACAAGATTTATACTGGTTCACCTCTCAACCTCGGAGGCTACATCCAGTTCTCTTCCAACCAAATCTTGGTTAGAGTTCCACTATAACAAATATCTGTTCTTTACAAGCTTACAAAATGATCTCTCTTACCCACCTTAGGTAAAATTCAAAATCTACTCCCTATAGACTTTTCAAAAGATCAAGAACCAGAGATCTCCTCTCTGTTCTTCCCTCTAGAAACCCTTTCTAGAAAAAGCTTTAAAGAATCCAAATGTTATATGGAAATACAACTCAATTATACAACAAATATCAACTAAACTCAAGCTTTAGGTACAAGAAAGATATCACCTTCTAATCCTCAGCAATTACAATGACATGAATGATTCAATCAACCTGAGATTATATGCAAAAGATGACTACCACTCTTTCTTGATTACTTTCTTTAAGCACTAGCTTGAATAAGTCTTCAATCCTTGAGTATCAAGATAAAATCTCAAGTAACTCTCAATGACACTCAACACATTTGATTATCTCACTAATTTCAGCCTTGGGTACACTTGAGAACTTTAGAATATGTATATCACAAAGTTTGCACGAATATCTCTTTCTTTGTTACTTAGTCTCACTCAGACTCAACTTTTCTATTTATAAAAAAACTGCTTTAACTAACTGTAATTGATTAATTCGTCAATGTAATCGATTATTTTAACTATTGTAATCAATTATTTTATTCATATAATCAATTAAATTGTTAATTGTAACATCCCAAAAATTTAAATATGTTAGTTAGAGATAAAAAGAGAGAATTACCAAAATGCCCCTAGAGTAAGTGACAAATTACCAAAATGCCCCTGAGTATTTTGATTAGATATTTTGAAGTAGAAATTACAAAAATGCCCCTGAGTAAGTAAAAAATTACCAAAATGCCCCTAGATATTTTGATTAGATATTTTGAAGTAGAAATTTCGATAATACCCCTGAAGTGAGTAAAAAACTACCAAAGTACCCTTAGATATTTGTCATAGATATTTTGTAGAGACTTGAAGAAATTACAGAAATACCCCTAGGATTAAAATTACCAAATTACCCTTAGTAACAGATAAATATCACAAGAAAACTAGGAGTACCTAGATTGGCCGAAAATTTATGATTAGGTAAGTCAGAAGATAAGTCTCTAAATTTTATTACCCAATATAATAAATGCAAGTAAATAAACCTTACAGTAAAAATGAAAGAAAATTACATGAATATTTAAAGCTATCATGAGCTATAGTTTCAGACCATGTGATAATATGATGAGGAAAATTATCACATGAGAAACACCTATGATGGTAGTGTGATACAAGAAGGATATGATAAAAGTTAATGGATTCAAGTAACAAGTTTAGAAGTGCTTAGAATATATTTAATTATGATTAGTTAATTTAAGAAAAGAAATTAATCCTAGTTGTGTAGGATTTTGGGCAAAGGCTTAAGATTTTAAATGTATGTCACATACGTAACTAGTATATGAATTGGAAGACACATGAAGTACACTGGATATAAATTAAAAGAAACAAAAACATAAGACCAAGCATGCTTATACGTGAGATTTTTCAGCAAAATGGACGTGAAAACATGTGTAGGTTAACGTGTAAGCCCTATAACTTTGTATAAAAGATAATTTTGCAACCAAGCTTAGGAAAAATCAGATATGGCTTCTTGAAAACTCCATTCCACGTGCATAGGCCAGCCAAGCTCAAAGGAATCTTGCTTCTTGCTTAGTGAGCATGCATTTAATGCATAAAATTAAAATATCTTAAGGTCATGATTACTTAGTTACTTTAGAACCAAACCAAAGACTAACTAAGTTACATCCTAACTAATTTCTTTACATCCTAACTAAATCTTTTCCTATAAATACCCCCTTGAATTAAAATTCTGCACAAGCCATGCTATTCCCCTCAAACTTACGGCCAATTGCATTTTCTCTCTTCACTTTGCTTTCTCACTTCCTTCTTGATATAGAAAGCATAGTCCTTCACTTCTATTGCCTTCTTCACCTTTTCAAAACATCAAATTCTAGACAATACTTTCATTCTTTCAAGACCTGGAGGTGCATCCAAATACTTGGAGGAATTGGAAGCAAACTTGTTTGAGGTAGGTGAAAGTTAGGTTTATTTATCATTTGATTCTTGAGATTATTCGTATGGTTGTAAGCTGAATTTTGGACTGTTTTGAAATTTCCATATCTCCCTCTATACTTAACCAAACGAGATGTTTGACCACTCATTTTAAAGCTTAGGATGTCCTCTATGTTGTCCTAAAATATGGGACCAAACTAAGTAGTGAATCATGCCCAGAAATTATTTTAGCTCAAGCTGTCTGAAACTGTCCACACCCAAAAAGCTTCTGCCATTCGTTTTACAAAATTTATTTCTCTCTCATTTCTTACTCAAATAAGGTGTATGATATATGAAATTAAAGATCTAGATTTCAACTATAACATATAAAAATTTCATCTAAATCTAGATTGTTTACTGCTTGAAATCGTGAAAACACTAGAAGATGTTAGTGTGGAATTTTGAGACTGCTGGCAGATTTGAAGTTCTATTTGTAAAATATTATATCTAGAGTTTTATAATTCCAATTGAAGCATGTGATACCTTTTTATAAAGCTTAGGAAGTCTATTTTAACATACTAAAATATGAGAATTTAATGACTGTTATATGAGTATAGATTATAGGAAGAACCGAATCATATGTAGTAAGAAATCTTGTTGTTATGATTTTCTTTTGTGATGATGAAATCTTGATGTTTTGTGACATAATTGTATGACATGAGTTATGTAGGTTTGCATTTCATTGAGCATGTCATGTGCATTAAGAAAGATAAAAAGATAAGAACTGAAGGGTGATACGGTTAAGCCGAGCACGACTCTGATGGTGTGATCGAAGCCGTATTCAACCAAATTAATACAATTAAATGCAGTACTAGGAAGTAACCTAGGTCGTCTCTCAAGGATCGATTAATTGTGTTCAGGGATTAAAATGTATTGGGGGTTTTTTGACAGAATGCAAGATTATATATGAAATTAAAATCGAAATATCAAAAGCAGTGATTAAAATGGCCAAGTCTGGAACAGAT